>JAUJYS010002602.1:0-14470 GCA_033995665.1 Melogona broelemanni | reverse complement strand
ACTGACTGGTTAGTCTGCTTTGCAGTCCAGGGTATGCGCAGTAATCGCCGCCAGCACCATAGTTCAAACGCGTCTATATTCCTCCTCTCTTTTATCCTTACGGTCCAGCTCTCACTGCCATATAGCATTATAGGGAACACCAATGCTTTCACGATTCTGACTTTTGTCACCCGTCCTGGTCCTTCATGATCTTTGTTAAACCAGACATGGCTTTTCTACCCAGCAAAATTCTTCTCCTTATCTCTTGTAATCGCATTGTAATAGTTTATCATATTAGTCACTGCGATTGATGCTTTCAAATAGTTTTTCTTTCATTTGATACCACTTTGATACCAAAATGTGTACGATTTTGCGCGATTTTTTACTCCTAGCGCGAATACCAACGTTTCCGTCTGAAAACCTCCAAGAGATAACCTGCTAGTTTTGCCTAACCATTTTTGAATACCTAGATAGGGATATTTAACGCGTACATGACATAGAACAGGCTTGTGTTCTGTGCCCTTACTTCCATTCCGTAGGAATGCGCGCGTACAATTTTCTCTCGCCAGAAAAAATCCGGTTATTTTGGTCGGGAATTGAACCCGTGATCACGGCCACATTAGTTCGACTCGCTAACCTTTGCGCCACATGGCGCCTCCCGCGTTAAACCTTGTGTCTGCGATTGCATATGACTATAAGAGTCTCGAAAGTATAGGCCCATCATTCCCCCTAACCACCCACACCACCCCACCCCCGAAAACTTTCGCCCGTTGTCTTTTACCAATGCTGCCCCTCCCCCCCCCCCCCTTCTGTCGTCAAACTGGCCTTATTGGCACTCTGGCGAATGCCGTCGACCCATAACAGAGTAATAACTTGATACCGCTGGGAATTATTGAGTGCGTTCGGACGATTTTGTTGGCCGAAGACACGAGGAGTAGAAAAGAAAATGTCGCGTGGATAGGCGCACGTGGAACTGGAGAACATGCAGTATTAGGTTCGTTCCTTTTTAAATGGGTTTCGTTCCAGTTCCCTTTCCTTGTGATAAAAAAGAAACCCGTTTCAGGTCCGATTTCTAAAAAAATGGGAATGAACCTAACCGTCTCTTAATTCTTTTTTAAAGCAAACCTGGAACTTATCCATTTCTTTTTTGTTCATCTCCATTAATTAAAAAATAAAATAAAAAACGGAAAAAATTACTTTCTGGACGAAAGAAATATCTAAAATGCTAATGTAATATTTAAAAAAAATATATATTTCTAGGAAAAGAGGTGTAATATTTAATATTTAAATATTATCAAGAACATCCGTTCCAGATCCTGAAAAAAAGGAAGGAAACCGTTCAAACATTTTTTTTGTTGACAAGCAATGACCGTTATCTCTGAAGTGATGAGCACAAAAAGTTATTATTGCTATTATACTATTATATTATATTATATTATACTAATCATACAAATATTATACTATTAAACATCCGCTCTGGTCGATAGGCAGCGTGCTCGCTCGCCAACCAGCGGATCTGGGTTCGATTTCCAGCGCAGCCGATCGTTTGATTGGCTCGCGGTAAGGCAATGACAAACCACCTATGTATTCTGCCAAGAAAACTCGGGGGCTTCTGCTCCCTGAAGCCACCAGGTGTAGGGGGATCGAGGGTCGGGGTCCGGAGACGACACGAAGGACCTACCAACAACAACTATTATAATCACTTGAGCAATTTCGGAGGGGAACATTGTCACCAGTGTCGCTTGATCGAAAAATGAAAGCCCGAGAACACGATAACCCGGAATCGCCGCATACCAAATGCTGCAGACAAGAGCTGCAGCGGCTGTACTGGAAAAAGGAATCCAGGCGTTCCAAAGTTCTTTTGAAAAGGAAGGAACCTATCCGTTCCGTACTTCCCCAACACTGATAACCAGGAACGCCAGTCGTTGGCCAACGGCTGGCGAAAGAGACGTTGCACGTGAAAAACAAACAACGTCGACTAAATGAATTTTGTAGGAGATGTCGTGACTGTCTCTCCCTCTTCACCTCCACCCCTTTAAAAACCTCACGTGCGTCGAGAAGCCGCCATGTAAATGAGATCGTAAAGACGTGGGTATGGGGTGACTACGGCCGTTTGCAACGAGCAGTGAAGGGTAAAGAGCTCTTAGAAAACGCACGTGATAGGGGTAAGGATAGCGGGTGGTGGTTTGCTGGTATGGTAAAATGGTCGGTGGGAGTCTCCGGTCTGACTGTCTAGTGACTCGTCGATGGCCAATCTGATGAAGCAGATACTGATTGGTTTCAAAACAACGTTGTGTGTTGTGGGTTTTGTCTTTCTGAGTCTACGGAATTGTGTCTATAACCATTTTGAGACACTTCATGAGAGACTTCCTGTTTTTTTTGTTCTTTTGTTTTTATTATTGACAATTAATGATCGTCATCATTTAAGTGAATATCACAATAGCAGATTCTATACGAAAATTGTACACGAATCTTCCCCGAATGATCAAAAGCATGGGCGTTAACATCATTCGTGAAACAGAATAATAAACATGTACAGCAACAAAATATTTTGTATCCCTCTAATCGATTAAGCAAGGAAAAAATCACTGCAGTTATGATGATCATCGATTGTTGATTTAAAAAAAGAAATAGGTAATCTGAAAATATAAATTTGTGTGGTAACATGCATTAGCTCATTTGTTATCCCCACATAAATTGAGCAAGAAATTTGTATATTCTTTATAGTCTGGCCTAATCTAAACTATTGTCCTAAACTACGCTCAAAGCGTTATTACATTTGTATTAGCGTTATTATAGCAAATATTTGATTTTACAATAAATATCTCTCTTTCGATTTTTTTATATATTCCAATTAGACATTTTTTTGCTTATGGAGATATCTTAACTTTCCCTACTGCAAAATTCAAACAACCTTTATGCGTCATTTAAAATGAGCATCTAATCCTTCTCAGGTCTCAGCTAGGAGTTAATGGGCAATTCTGAGACTTTAAAATCCGTCTTTGGAATTGTGAGAACCTCCGTAGAAGATCCAGCGACAGAAATGAACCGCCCAGGTTAACACCAGCTAATCCCCATTTCCCACACACAAACACACACACCAGTCGCACACAATTTCCTCCCAACGAGCCATTGAGCCTGACTTTACCTATCTTCGTTGACTCTCTTCTTTCTCTAGCTGCTTTTCCTTCTGCCAAAATCTGTCCCCCCACCCCCACTAAACCAGAGCCACCGGGATACAAGCCGCAATTCGCCAAAAAGAGGGGTTGCGCTGCTCGCGCGCGTGGGCCCAGTTGAGCGTAAATTAATTGCCAACTTGAGAAATAATCAATTATGCATATGAAATTATTTCTGCCATGCTGGGTACGCGCTCGACCTGTCTCTCGCACCCTTCACCACTTCCTGCCTTTGCCTTCCCTCCCACCAACCCCCAACCCCACCCCCATCATCGACCTTCCAGTCTGACGACCTCTTCTTCTTATTCGCTCCTCGCGACATCTGGGACGACGACGCGCGTGCGTCTATGTGTTCAGAGCCTGATTATGCCGCAGTGAAGCGATCACATGAACGCGACTAGCACACGTGCCTTCGTGAACTTCATTTCTCGCTCTCGCTTGACACGAGCAGGGAAAACGAATTTCGTCGCCATTCTTTTCGTGTCGTAGCCTTGGCGGAAGGTGATCATTTCTGACGTTTGTTAGAGATTATACGATAATGGCACTCCAATAGTACTCCAATGCTCCATATTTTTTGAGTAGTTAATCTTTATCCAATATTTCTGATTTTATTTTAAAAAGGTGATTAATGCATTCAAAAAGGTGATAAAGAAATGGAAATCTGAATGTGCCAGATCAGGGCTGTAAGGCGGGTGGACTGCATTTTTCATCTATGTTGTCAAATCTGCTTGTCGACCCGTACTTTGTTGTGCATTGTCATTAAAAAGCAGAAAAATCATGTATACTTTACCATATACCAGGTATGTTTCCTATTGTCGTTTTACTGAAGTGAACTATATAACGGGAGATTTTGTACCCCTCTTATCACTTGAGCAGTTGCGAATGGGCACATTAACTACGATTCGAATACCGAAAGCTCGACCCGGGAATCGAATCCGTGATCGACTCACACATGGAGGATGATCTACTATTGAGCTGCGACGACCGTACGACGGTATGCTATTTTTGTACTCCTCCATTCAACGCTCGAGCGTTTGGAGGGACACACGATCATCTGTAGTGCTATTCATTAGGGTGACGATACTCAGCATTGATGTCAAATATTAATATCGATAATAATAATAAAATGAAATGAACGTTTCACATTTCTGTCATCTAAGTGTGCGTCCTTATGGAAGCAATCAAGTCAGACCTTCCTATGTTCAGTTTAATGGTGTTGGTAGGTGGTGGTGGCGATGGTGGTGATGGTGGTGGTGAGGAGTGGTTGGAGAAAGGGGGTGAGGTGGTGGAGGAAAAGGGTGGGGATTAAAGGGACTTGGGTGGGGCATGTGGGCGTGTTTAAACATCTGCCCCGGCAAGAGAAAGACAAATTTAATGCGTTTCCCCCCATTTTCTTGCTACACGGCAATGTCCGCCTATTCCATCAGTTGTCGGCCGTTGGGGATTACCTCTGTCGAGTCGCGTTATCAGTCTCGTTTATCACGTGCTCTCTCGCGAACGCAAACGCACGCGCTCTCTCTCTCCTTCCTCGTGCTCGGTCGTGTCGCGTGCACGGGATGCCGACGGTGTCCGGTAGGAGGCGTGTTTTCGGCGTGGTGCCTACGGCCAGTGCCAGCCAATTACCAGGGCAAGGACGTGTTAGAATAGAGGGTCGGAGTTGACTATAGGCTCATGTTGGGGTTACGCCGGTGGCTGGTAGCACTGTATCAGTCGAATGGAATATCTGTAGTAGTGCTATGGTTATGCTATCAGAAATTGGATTCAGATGTCCTGGGGTCGAATTCAGTGTGTACTAATTTATATTTTGTCAGCTTTCGGGTCGGCATCTCGTAAACAAAATGTAAGCTTATGTCGATGTATTGATATTTGAAAGGTTGTACCCGAAATACGGCGAAATACAGGCTTTACATGTCACATGATTTACTTAAACCGAAATGCACGTAAAATGCTGCCAGAATTTTGTTTCATTCGAATCTGCCAACGTGATGAAATTTTGCCCCCGGAAATAGCTGGGGCGCAAAGTGGTGCTGTACCACATAGCACCAGTGCCTTGTGTATTTGCCTTTGTCTGGCGGAGCTTTTGTTTTAACGTGAGTTGAATGGTATTTTAGCGCTGTTTCGCTGTTATGCAAAATGTGAAATTATTTTCTGGTTTTACGAAATCTGGGTGTATGTGACAAAGCAAATAAGTATTTTAATTAATTAATGATGTCGTATTTTTGTCAGCATTTCAAATAAAAATGTTTACTTATGTTGATGCATAATTAAAATTATATAAGAGAACGTTATTTACATTCACTTTGTTCGTTTTTTACAGGTGGTATCGAAAAGCCAATAACGGTCAGTTGCTCGCCCTCACGCCAGGTGGCGCCAAGTACACGCAGAACCACGGTGTGCTGACCCTGGCTCAAGCTGAACCGGGTGACGCCGGTGTTTACGTGTGTGCGGTTCGCAACAGCATCGGAGACGAGAAGGTCGAGACCAACTTGGTTCTAACCGGTAAGTTGGTGAACAATAAATACCTTTGTCCTCAATGACTATAGACGACTGACGAATAAAATAATAAGTATAACAGGCGCGTTTAAATAACTTATTTTTTTAATCAAGTAATTATTTCTTATTTAATTTTATTATTATTATTTCTAAAAAATAAATAATAAATTATTATTTAAACAAAACAAGAAAAAATTCAAGCAATTGAAAGCCCCCAATACGTATGTCACAAACTTAATCTTTCCTCAATCTTTTTACAGAATCGTTAGTGGTGCACGTGGAACCGCGCATGCGCACAGTGGAGCGAGGCAAGTCGACCAGCTTCCGGTGTGTCACTTCCGGTTTCCCAGTCCTGTCGTTAACATGGCTGCGCAACGGAAAGGACTTGTTGCGACCGACACCGTCAGTGGGGCCGCCTGAGGCCCGCGAGGTCCTGACCTTGGACGCGGTCGGTCGACAGGATGCCGGCGTGTATCAGTGTTTCGTGCGCAATGCATTCGAGACAGTGCAGGCCACCGCCGAACTGCGACTAGGAGGTAAGAGTGTCCATTAACTCCGCATTGCGCAATAACTGACCCCAGTGTGCATGTAAAACTAAAATATGGCAGTAGTGTTTAAATATTACAAAAATGTGATCAAATAAAAATCGAAAATGAGATTTGATATAGGTAGAATACGACAAATAATGAATCCAAAGAACAGTGGGCCGAGAAAGGAACGTCTGGTTCAATGGAATTTGTTCCATTTCCGAGGAACGTTGAAACGTCCTTTTTTCTTTTTTTTTAGTATTTTCCAAAGATGTAGGACGTTTCATTAGATACAAATGAAAATAGCGATACGCTCGATGAACTGCGAATTATTAATCTGAAAGACTTAAACGTTTTGAAGTTGAAAAGGAATTAGTCGGGAAATATGGTGATAATTGTTTGACTTCCTTTTCGAAATGTGTTTCACATAATGAAACGACTGCCGCACCGAACTCTATTTTTTTTTTTTGTTTCTTTTTAACGATGAATGGGAATTATGCGTTTTATCAACTTGTGCTGCCATCTGCAGGCGGTATACAAATTCTTTGGCATCTTTTACATGGTTTCCTATTATTCAAAACTTGTTTATTGCATTGTTGCACTAATAAAAAAATTCGAAATAGGTGACTGAATTAAACCACTATGGATTTAACCCATTCAATTGTGCTAAAGACATGGTTACCTGCATTTAAATAATTTATTTTCATTCTCAATGGCATCACTGAACAGCTTACTATTTTGAGCCAATCTAATCCTCTCGTGACAGTCTGATAGTCACGTAATAGTCGTTTTAAGCATCGATGCTTGTTGATTCCGTCAGAAAAATTTCAAATGCAAATAAACAATTAGAGCCCAGATTTTTGAAGTCTTAATCTTTTGAGTATCCGTGACGCTAAATCTGCGACGTAGACGTTGGCTCAGACTGGAGCAACACGTACTGGGTTCTTCTCCGGCTCATACTAAGACACAGGAAAGCTTTTAGTTTGTTTTTTGTGTCTGGCACGAAATAAGTAGAGGGATTAATAGTCTATAAAGTCTCTATCCTTGTCTGTCCATGACGCAGAGACCGGAAAGCTTGGAAACTTGGCAGTGAAATTTGATAGCTCGGCGGGGGGGTTTCTGGTAAAAAGGGGGAGAGGGGGGCAGGTATATGAGGATGATTTAGTCGATATTTATTTGTGATAATACATATTGGTTTTTCAATTCGCATAATAAAATGCACTTTATAATTAATTTTGTATGGTATGACATTCGATGAATGAATGGATTTTAATTATTTGGAGACTTCAAACTTATGGATGCTTTGTACCGAAACAAAATGATATTTCCGTGCTGCCAAAGTTTCAAATAATCAAGAGCCAATCTAGATCTATTATGCACAAGGGAACTTGAATTTTAAAAATTAATGGTTTAACGTCAGTGGTGTTAATGATGTAATAATTAACACAATAACCAATAGAAAATAATTATCACGATAGCTAATACTCAATAGTAATAACACAACAGTCAGAAATTACGACCCGTTTAGCCCATACGGTGTTGCAACGCTGCTGTGCGGAGTTTGATTTCCGTCGCGGGCTCTCGTTAGTCGATCTCGAGGTACTGATAAAAACGTGCCCCTCACATACACTGTGCATATTGTCATAGCGACACGAAAGGTGAAGAATCTCCGTTATTGATCTATTGGAGACAACAGTGATCAGGAAAACAATGAGAGTTTTTTCATCAGTAAGTCTTAATACGATGTTGTGCTTTACTTGAACTTCCTTTTGAATTAAGCGAACTAAAACTAAAAATTAGGCAACTTTTTAAATACAAATAATAAATTTTATAAGAGAATGGTGAACATGTTTCCGGCATAGAGCTTGACAACTTTTGACCTAGACGTTTATTATTTAGAATGAGATTAATTAGGCTATGTCTTTAGCTGTCCCTTTTTTATTTCCGTCTTAGACAATACGTCTGAGATTTTTGATACTCATGCCTTCCTGACCTATATTTTTAGACTGACATTATTTAGCCCTATTCCTTTCCGTCCTAGACGTCCTGTACTATTAACAAATTGTGTAAATTGCTTTGATTGTATTAAATACATTATATTAAGTTTTCTAATAGCTTCGATGATATCAATCTAATTCCAGACAGCGGTCCTGATATGATCCGCGAATTCCAGGAGGAATTACGTCAACCCCTGTCCAGCGTCTCCCTCCGCTGCTCCGCCGTCGGCAACCCTGCTCCATCGTTCACGTGGACACTGGACGGCCAATCACTGAGTGCCGGCGGAGAGCGCGTGCGCGTCAGGGAGCACGTGGAGACCGACGGCAGCGTCACCAGTCAGGTGGCCATCGCGCGTCTGCAAGTGGACGATGGCGGCCTCTATCGGTGCGTGGCGGCGAACAAGGCGGGGCGTGCCGAGCATGCGGCCAGGCTCAACGTTTACGGTGAGTTAGCCAGTGTGGCTTTAGTTTTGATTTTCGACACGCGACCTTAATTTGGAGTTAGATATTTTTTACTTGATTGCCAACTTAGAAATCGAATTTTTCGCACGTGCACCTATATAAACAGCTGAGCGCTACAGGCCATGTTACGTACAATTTGTGAGGTCGTCGTAGTTCAGACAGTCACAACGTTGCAACCGCATGTGGTGCGGCGTTCCCGGGTTCGATCCCCGTCTCGGACTTTCGTTTATTCGATCTCATCACGGCTCGGGGCAGTCGATTCCGAGGTATTGATGGAAATGCGACCCCTATAAATGTGCAAATGTTTAGAAGGGTACATAATTGTCTGAAGTAGTATTAATTACACTCATTGATTGCCAAAAAAATTATTAATGGTTACAATATCATTGATTGTAAAAGGAATCGTCTAAAAAAGTCATTGGTAATCCTGTAGAGCACTAGGCACTACGGTGATTTAAAAAAAAAATCGTAAATTGTTAAAATAAACAATTGAAAGCAATTTAAAGCTATAGGCATCCTGAGGCTGCTTGCGGGTAATTGAAATTGTGCTTGTTCATCAGTGACCGACACTGTTCAACTCAATTTGAAACTCTATGCCGAGGGGAAAAGTTCTATTCGAACCTAATTTTTTTAATATCGGTTTCTTTCGCTTTAGAATAGTTACCCAAAAAAATTATTTTTGAACTAGTGGGAAAAAAAATTGTTTTGGAAATGCGAATATCCATAAAGTACAATATTCTTGACACCCTGCACTCTAATAGGCTAATGCTGTTGCTCACTTAGTTGGAGATAGCGCTAGGTGTGGTGTTGGTGGTTGTGGCGGTGTAGCGCAAACTGCTTTGTCGCCTTTGATTTATCTGCGTGGAAATGCCGAAACGATGTACATCATTTTTCAAACGGTAAGGTCACCGTGAACGCAAGCGAATCGGGGACCTATTTCGTGGGTTGCCATCGAGCGATCTCGTGCCTTCGCGGTGCACGTGCACGGTCCAGCGCCATCTGGTGTTAAGGCCGTCGTCACACCACGAACGTCCCAGCACGTTTTTATTCCTTGCTATCTCAATTTAGCTACAATTCAGAGTGTATGCGTGAACTACATATACCTAAATGATGGTGGTGTAAATAATATACGCCAAGACAGATGTTGAATTAATTAAGAAAATTGATTAAAATGTAAACTGATTGTGGTGCGCCAATCTCGAGTTCGATTCCAGAAGCCCGAAGTCTCTTGTTTATTCCATCCATTGATCGGTGGCAGTTTTTTTTAAATACTACAAATTTTGATATATTTTACTTAATTCTTGACTTGAACATTGTTCGAACATATTTTCATTTATTTTTCAGTTTGTTTCTTACAGTTCGGTTCGAAGTAATTGTACATAGTGCATTTATTTATACAGCTGGTGCATCAATCAGTTTCATAGAAATACACAATAGTCTTCAGCACTTCAATAAAATAAAAAACCACCCTACCTATTTTTGATGACGTTGACTATGGGCCTGGGTATCGCGAGTGCTATCGAGAGTGACCGTTACACGCGTACATCCGCGCGTGACATACAGCACGTGACACGATTTACTCCAGCTGCTCCCTTATGCAGATTAGATCGGACAAGTACATGAAATTTCGCTCAGTGCCAGCGTCCATCTTCACTTACGCTTGGCGGGAATACAGGGTGCTCCGGAGAGGTTGTAAATCGTAAAGAATAAGACGTAACTCTCAAGGTAGCCGTATAATGGAGCTCAACACGCATCCTAACGGATTGAATACCATCTGAATTTTTTTTTTTAGAATTTACATTGAAACACCTTTGCTTTTTTTTATGATACTTCTTATTATTTAAGTGTCAACGTGAAACACTGTCTGGCGAAATCGTGATGAAAATACTAATACAGAACCAGCACATCATTTAATATAACACCACGTTTATCTTTCAAAGATACAGTTGCCTTAGCAAAATATAACTAAGTAAATATAAACGTCAATATCAAAATATATTTGAACCAAATATAAAGGCATTAACGGGAACACGCAAAGATTACAGATTAGAGAACGATCTAGATCTTTAAGTCTAGCCAAATCATCGTCGCTTTATCTTCGGTACGCCACGAGCTGACATGATTAATATTAAGAGACATGCATGCGATCGATTATGTTTGATACAATTTGACATTAAAAATGATTGTGGTCAATTATATATTTTATTTATCGATATATTGTCAGGTTTGACAGTTTTGCGTAGGCTCGTCGACATAAAATGGAACTGGAAGAAGGAGCATTGGAATGCGTGGGAATTCCCCCCCCCCCTCACCCTCCTCACCCCCATTTATATGGAGAGGGCATTGGGGCTAGTGTTCCGATCGACTTCTTTTGTGGCGCACCCTCTCTAATCCGCGGGTAATGAACGAGTGTCGGGTCGACGGGGTCACCCGACGGGTTTATTAAATATGGCCCGCGGATACCAGAGAAGGGGGTGGAGTGGGTGGAGAAACCGTCTTGGGCGCGTCATCTTCTTTACCTCAACCCATACATGCCAGGTCGTCCATCTTACTTCGGCAATCTATTCGCTCTCTGGTGACCCCGGGACAGTAATCCATCCCATGAGGAGGATTTGGAAGGGGAGGGGGCGGGCATGGGGCTGGGGGATGGGTGAGCGATGGCCAGGAGGGCGATCTGTCACTGGTTGGGCTAACGATCGATATGAGGACTTTGTCCGGCGGTGCTGCGAGTGCTTGTAATCTGTATAGGATAATAGAGGCTTTCTTGAGTTCGGATAGTGCTTTGCGTACATTTGTAGCTATGCGATCTAACGTTATTCGGTTTCAAGAAATACTGAAAATTGTGTAGCAAATAAAAATCAGTAGACCTAGGCGTATGAAATAATGCCCATAAACTTCGATTATATCAAAGATAAGCATTGGATTAATTTAGAGAATAATATTTGTGCATCTACGAGTTGTGATATTTTTTATTTCTAAATCTCCTCTAATTATTTTCTTTGTTGTAGAAATTCTGTTTTTAGTTCGAGTGGTAATCTGGTAGACATTTCGATGTTGGACATAATGAGACCATTTTTTCCAATTCAGTGTGTAACATATTTTAGTCATTTTATTTCGTTGGTGATTATTTTTGAGGGAAAATTATCCTCACTGAGTGAATATCACTGCAGGAGATTCTGTACCATTCGTGTTGCTTAGGCAATATGTGATGGGCTCATTTTCACCAGTGCCCCAGGATAACGGATAAACGAAAGCCTGCGCCGGAAATCGAACCCGGGACCACCCGCTCAGCAATCTGTTGCCATACCCACTGACCCACTGGTTGCCATACCCACTGAACCACGTATTATCGGTCCTAACATTTTCCAACGGTCTTTGCACCGATGGTGGCGCTAGCATCGTTTTCTCTTCCGGGTAACGAACCGAGTAGCCGACATTTCGAAATGACGTGCGATATGTGTTGTTGGTGGTGTGTAGAATCTGCACGTGCCGGGATCGCGCGCTGTGATTGGTGGTCGCCCCCGCACGACAGATAGGAAACACTAAAAAAATCCAATCTCTGATATGAAAACTTATTTACGAGTAGTGGCGTTGTTGTTGTCACGTGCGCTGGGTTTCGTTCGGTGAAAAGTCGGGAATTATTGGTGGTGGGTGTGACCTCGTGTTGTCTCGGTTATTGATGTGGTGGTGGGCACGTGGAGCGAGTCGGTGTGGGGCGGCGGGTTTCTTGCAAAAATGAAACGCCTCTTTCGCCGACACCGTGAAACCAATGTCCGAAACAGTGTTTTTTTTCCCTCTTCATGCGTTGTGTGGGTTTTGCCTTATAAACTTGGATGTTGTCAAGTCTTTGTATTGGGGTGGAAGGGGCGTTATGGGTCGTTGTTTACGGTATGGAATGGGGGAGACAAACATGTTGAACGGAGGCGTCATCGAATACACGGTCATGCTAAATTGTGCCTCCTCAAGAAAGATACAGATTTCTTTGGATATATTTAAAAGAAAACTATATTTTTAATTTTTAAATATATGGTTAAAAAATTGAAACATTAACGCCGAAAGCTCGTGTTTCTTGTTTCTTCTGTAACCGACGGATTAAATGTGTCTTATTATTTAACTGATTTATAATTTATTTTATGCAATCGGTTGAATTTCAATTGATGTATGGCTACACTTTAACATCACGCTTTCTGTTAGGATTCGCGAAAGTTTTTTGTTTGTTTCTTCAAATTCCTAGATTATTTTTAAACCAAATTCAAATCTGAACTTATCTGTGACATATTGTTCATATTTACCCAGAATCGAACAAAGAAGAGCTCGTGTGGGATATCCTGGATATTGCAACTGATGTGTTTTGAATGATGACTTACTTTTATTTTTTACTTCCTTTCTCGCAGGTCTTCCATTTATTCGTGCCTTGCCCAAAGTAACGGCCGTCGAAGGATCAAACATATCCCTTTCCTGTCCCACTTCCGGCTATCCAATCGACGCCATAAATTGGCTCAGAGGTCAGTACAATGTCAATCTCTCAACTTGAACTCTAACCTCACTGTTGTATATTAACCAATGTCGCGCGCAAAATATCGCGAAAAATAACTATAAGCTAAAGCAGCTTAGGGTATTGTTGTTATGTCTCGTGTCGTCTCCGGACCCCGATCCTCAATCCTCCGACACCTGGTGACTTCAGGGAAGCAGGAGCCCCCTGAACTTTCTTGTTTGAATACTGAGGTGGTTTACCCCGCGCAGTACCCACGAGCCAATCCAACGATCGACTTCACCGGGAATCAGAACCCAGATTCGCTTGTCGAAGAGTGAGCACGCTCACCATTCAACTTTTGGGCATTAATGCTCAGCAAATTTTGAACGAGCGCGATGATTTTGGCGTGCATCATATTAGTTAGCCCGAAGGAGAACTTCTTAGCTGAGGTTACGGCTTTGTTAAGACATTATCGCGATTAATCCGAAGTATGTAAAACAACATTTTGAGTTTTTCACAAGGACAACCAAATCTTACGTTCTTTCTTTTGTTTAATCTCACGTGTTTGTCTCAGGAGCTTCATAATTTGACTTTTGGCCTAGCTTAGACTTTTTTATCTATTAACTCAAATTGTCAACAATGCGTTTTTCCCCCTTCACCTCGACAACAAAGAGCCATGCGGCTTCGAACCTCGGTGGGGATCTTTAACGAGTATCTAGCATTCAATTTACCTCAATTGTACTGGTAAATCGATATTCTGTGTTTTTGTTAATAACTATGTGCTCTCGTCACGTGATTGCGAACGATATAGTTTTCGCACTTCGATCCGAATAGTCGATGACGTAGCGCTATAGGAACACGTGAAGCGGATAGCGTTACTATAAGGGGAATGTCAATGTCAATGTCAAACTGAGCTTACCACCATGGCACGCTAAAAGATCTGGTCAAATTTCTGTAACATGTGTAGTTATTTTACTATAGCCTATAGCAAGATCACCAGATCCTTTATCTCAATTGCTAATTTTTGTAAGGGCAAAAAAAAAAATTTGTGACATGCTCGATGAACAGCGTAGGATTATTTCTTTCTCTGTCTAAAAATACTTCAACCTGTTGAAATTCACAAGGAATTAGTCTGGGGAATATAGTGACAGTTGTTTGTCGTTAAAATTTTCTGGGAAATTGCGCTACAAAATTAAATGACTGCCACACCGAACTCAAGATGTTCTTGTTCATTTTTTTTAATCGAAGGAACAGAAACGATAAACAAACTCGTTCCTTTCCTTCTATAGAGGAATGATGAACGTCGGCTAAGTTACACGTTCAAGACATGAGCGACCTGAAAATACGGTGTCGAGTGGGGTG
>JAUJYS010002601.1:0-14470 GCA_033995665.1 Melogona broelemanni | reverse complement strand
CTCCCTAATGGAAGCTCAGGGGTGACGCCAGTACCACAGGCTAACGAATAAACGAAAGCCTGTGCCGGGAATCGAACTCGGGATCGTAGGCTCATAAGCCAACGGTTAGTACGCTTCCCAGCAGCGAGATTACAGGAACGCGCCACCGCGTTAACGCATCAGTCGCCAAATGGCGCGCGCGACTTGTAAGCCCGTGTAAAAACGAAAGGAATCATTTTGAAGACAATGAAAAATAGCCAAAATTGTTGGTCTATTTGTAAAAAAACATCAAAGTAATTGATAAAATATTCAAGAAAATATTACTAAAGATGCATTGTGTCAATTTTCAACATCACATTGCATAGGGAAACGGGGAAAAAGGTTTCCAGAACACTCCACAGAGAAATGGCGTAAAGAAGTGCGAATCGAATGGTACAAAAAAACCCAATTAACGCTTACGCTCATGACATCATCACAAATTCAAGGTTACGTCATGTTCACGGCTGGCGATCTGACAGCTCCCCCGCCCCTTTCTCCCGGTTCCAACAAAACGAACGTAAGCGCAGATATTTCTGGCAAAGGCTCAAACAGCGATTTCGATGTATTTTTTCAGTGGACCTTACGACTCGCCCCAGACTGGCGCCCACGCGTGCGTATACAAAACACGTGCTCGCACTTGAATAGTGGTCCCCATTTAACACTTCCAAAAGCTATTTTTATGAAACCTCGTACTAATAATCATTGCTGCCATGCATCATCATCATCGTCATCATCATCCCGCGATTTATTTACTGGCTGGGCCGCGTTGGCACCAATTGAAGCGATCAGACGGCGACGCGGGCGCTGTTTCAATTGCACGTGACCGTGATGGATAAACGCGCCCAACCCATTAACGAATAAATCACAGCCTGCCCCCAGCCGCCCTCCTCCATACGAATACATTATCATTATCATATAATTTGTAGATGGGAAAAACCACAATGAATTTTTTAAATCACTAGCTCAACATGACAATAAATTCCAATTTCAATTTTTTTTAAACTTACTCAAATTTAAATTCCAATTAAAAATTTCATTAAAAAAATAACCTGTGGGTGGAAGAAATACTCGGACGAATATTCAACAAATAAAAACAGAAGCATCATAATATAAATTATTGAACATGAATACAAAATTGTCATGAGAAACTACCAGTTGACGAATCAGCATTGAAACATAAAAAAATACATGAAGCCATGGCAATGCATGCGAGCACTAACTCAAAGTAAATCAAAAATTAAGGAACCATAATTTGAACGTATATGCTAAAACATACATATTTTAGAGTACTTCATTGCCAGCGAATAATTTACTATTAAAAAATAATTTATTGCATCTTCGGCTTTAGGGGTCAAACAATTGTATGAATCTTAGGAAAGTAAACCAAGATTTCCAACAAAAAATGTATTGGAAAATTATAAAATCAAACACAAAAGTACTCCTATCCTTAAACAATAAAACAGGGTTTCCGCCATTTTGTGTCCGCAAAATCTTGCATGAGCAACTGCGCGATAGTTCAGGGATGCGCGATAGCTAACTATTTAGACCATGTTAATTTCGCAGTTAAAAGTCAATTAGATCATGTTAATTTAGCAGTTAAAAGTCAACTAGATCATGTTAATTTAGCAAGTCATGCCACCAAGTTGGCATTTAATGTAAAAAAAAAGGTTTGACATTTTCGTGAGTATTTTGGCCGAATGGCTGGCGGTGTCACGAGGACATGCGTGACAAAGTTGGTAATTTTAATGAGGCCCACCCGTTGCAGGAATGTTTGGAAAATGACCCGTGAAAAACACTCTAAAATTTATATTACCGAAAAAAATATATTGGGCTCATGAAAGCATATTCATCGCATGGTTGCCTTGGTTTAATTGGAGTGACATCATTGGTGAAAATAATTTTTTTTTTTTCTGAATGACATTCGTGGAAGTTTCGGTATTTTACACTTGGCAAAAAATAATATGGTTTTGTGGAACCCCTCCTAGTCATCATCGCCCTCAAAATGCGAGTAATTCATCAAAACATATGTTAATCGATTTGATGATTAAACGATCACTTACAAAGTGTTACAAAAGTGTTGTAGAAAAGTAAACTTCAAAAAAATAAGGCAGAATACTGAAATAATTACCGTAACCATTGGCATAGCACTGCGCTGCAACAAAGTAATACCTCTGTCGAAATATGCGCAAGCAGCGCTAATCAAGCCTGCATGAGCGAAGTGCGCTTAGACATTGACAATCTCATATATGGCCTTACTATAACTTTACCCATACCCGAGTTCTCGTATTGTTTATTCCTATCTCAAACGTGCTTACCAGTTTGAAATGTACTTAGCTCTCGAAGGCCTAATGTACCTCAACCTCAAGCACAATTCAAATATCTTGAGTATGTGCAAGTTACTAGTTGCAAGTAGTGATCATACACTGTGAATGTATTAAGTATTATTATTATTATTATTTTCAAACACTTTAGTGAATATTACTGCAGATGATCCTGTACCCCTCGTGTTGTTATTGCAATATATGAGGGGCAACGAGAACGAATAAACGAGAACCCGTGCCGGGAATCGAACCCGGGTCCGTCGCACCGCGCAATCGGCGCTACGGTGAATTAAAAAAAAAAAAAAAAAAATACCCGTTGGGCTATGACGAGTCGAAAAATCAATCTTAAAAGTTGATAATGTTAATTGCTGACGTTTGTACCGGGTTGTTATCGGGGAATCAATTACATGACAAAGTAGTCTTAATAGGTTGCAACGTAATCGGTTCCGAAGTAATGATATTCGGAAAGCTGTTTTAATTAAAATAAGTTTAAAAAAAATATATTAGATACCAAAGAAAGACCACGGGACTTTCTTCCTTTTAAAAGCTCAGGGGTGGATCCTGCAGTCTGGCTATACCAGCTGTCAATCTCCTTCCCAGCCCTTCCCTGCCCCTCACATATCTCCATAGAGACACGAGGGTGCAGTAGTCCTGTGGTGCACTAGGCGCTACGGTGACTTTAAAAAAAAAAAAAACAGTAATCGGTTGCAAAGCAATCGTAATCAGTACTAGTAATCAATTACCCAGAACAACCGGAATCCCCCATAACATAACGTCCTAACACGGTAAACCCGGCATACCGGTGTCGGGCGAGAAAAACAAAAAAATGCCGAGTCTGCATGTACACAGGTGCTAGAATGTGGACTGCATTTGCGCAATACGAAGAGAGAACGCGAATTACTATAATCAAAATATTGGAGCAGGGAAGGGGGGAAATGTGTCCAAAAGAGGCGAGAAGAGGAGGGGGTACGTGGTTGAAAAATGTTAGGTGGTGGAATGCGTTCTTTCCTTTCGAGATGGCGTGTTCATTCTCTTATATCTCTATCTCTCTCTGCAGGACAATAACACAAGGTTGCGTGGCATTCGAAAAATGTGATTGTGCCTGGACTCCCCAACAAACAATCGTAAACACAAAAAATATTCGAAATGCGAAAAAAAAAATCAATTTTTTTTTACATATAAAAAAGTTAAAAGAGGAAAATGAACCACTCGGAGGAATGTCGAAACATGTGCATCAACGGGGTAAACGAATTGCATAATGAATTTTTGGCATACGCATAAGAAACAGGATACAAAATATCGTGGTAAGTGTAGTTCACATACTCCCCACAGGGTTATTGGCGCTGCCCTACGTGATACAAAATAAATACGAACCGTAGAGCCACTGGCCATCTGGGGAAGTATGTGAACTGTGAACTACACTTACTACCAGAGTTTGTACCCTCCCCCCCCCCCAGGATCCTCTAAATAAACCGGTGTATTCCCCGTGCTCAAGCACTTCGTTGTGGGACTTCCTCCAAGTTTATGCTGCTCGCGAAAAACGTACGTTTCGGAATGTCCTGTTATCGCGTCTCACAACGTCGTCAAGCTCTTTCTGTATCTGTTAACAATCCATATACAACTTTTTCACCAACATCCTAGTAAAAGTGTATTATTTGTTTAATTTCGTTTCTTGTTTGATCGTAATTTGTTCTTACATATTTCGTCAATCATTTTTACGACTTAAAGTTGCCGTATAGTCTCCTCAATGGCCCGGGTTACTCAAAGCCCTCAAAAACTACAAAGCCTCTGAACCCTGGCACTGTTGTGATAATCCCAGGACTGTTATAAGTTACCCGATACACTGTAAATACATCAGCATCTAATAAATACATTCCAAATGAAAAACTCAGACTACATTGTATTTACTGTAGAAAAAATTATATGCTCCCAGAATATCGGGAAAACAATTTATATGCTCCCAGAAGAATATCGAGAAAAAAAATGTTTCTTCGATTTAAAAGTGAAGTGGAATGTAGACACATTTCTACTAATGTACATAGGACTTTTTTATTCTTAAAACAACATTATTTAAAACGAGCGTTTGACAGCATATTTTAGTTATTCGCTCGTATATTTAGATCTCAGATTTCCGTACTTCTCAGGCACACCTAAAAGTATTTTTTAAAGCAAATACGCTGTATTTAGAATACGATCCCGATAGCGTAACACCTAATCTTAGATCCGGTTTCGGGATCGGAGCCATACGTCACAAGACGCTCTCTCTCTCTCTCTGCACAAACACTTTAACTCGTCAACCGCCTAGATTGATTGCGACCGTACGGAGAAATGACACTCGTGCATATTTCCGATTACGTTTTTTCGACACAGCTCTCCCCGTTCTGGTTCACGCGTGGCGGTTTTCCACACGTGTTTAGGTCACGGTGTCCACGTCGTGTAACAGGCTTTAAAAAAATGCACACGCGCGCGTGCGTGCGCGATTGTATACGACGCCGTACAACGTTTCCAAGATAGCGGCCGCCCCGACCCACCCCCCTCTACCGGTAAGCATGACTCACACCTGCGGAATTTCCCTCTATGAACCTCCCCGTCTATTTTCACCACCCGCACAGTACGCCATCATTAACTCAATTGCTTGTGGCTCCGTGCGTATGTACTGTGTGTGAGGAGTGAATGACAGGAGATACGGCAATATGAATTGGACGCCAGGTACGGTGATGGTCACAATAGGTGACTCGGGAGACATTTTTTGTAATATTACCCTTCTTCAAAGGGGTGTGCATGGAAAAATAGATCATGAAACTGCTTGAACCTTTACTCGTACACTTAGTAATGTATTCTTAATATTCTAAATGAAAGTTTTCTCGAAAAAAAATTGTTTTCTTTTGATTATATTTGGTTTCAAAATCAGAAGCACAACTATGTAATTCGCCGTAGTGTTTAAGTAGTAATGCGTGTATGACGACACTTACTGAAATTGAGGAAATTCAATTTCAAAAACTGGTTGAATCCATGCCAATGCTAAACTCTCATTAAAAACAAAGCACTAAAACTCTTAAAGCTATAACTGGCTTTGAATTAATTGTCACCGAAATTATGGAGATTTTATTACAAAATGAGTGCATGTGATTACGACCACTTAAAAAATAGAAGAACAATTTATTTCGATCAAATGCATCGGTTTTATATTAAAAACACATTAATACCTGTATTTCTTCATGTACGTTCAATGCTCCAAGCACTTTCATAATTTTTCCTGCGGTGCACCGAATTTTATAGACATTTTTCCTGAGTCACCGGTTGTGTCAGTGATGGCATGATAGAGCCTGAGGGGGAAAATGTGCCGCGGGACAGATGATCTATTGTTGGCGATGAAACAAAAAAAAAATCTAAAAATAGGGATATAAAAAAGTGGTAAATCAGATTTACAGCACTGGAATGACGTTGCCGGGCTAGAATGTCCTTCAAATAAACCACACGGATACAAAGATGGCATTGACAACAATGATAGCTGAAAAAAAAAATATTCTGAATGGCATTTCCTTTGTTTTTTATATATTTTTTTTGCTCTTTTTTTTGGTTTATGGTTTTATTTCTTCAAGGAAAAAAAAAACAATTGTGAAACATCTGTAAAATTCCATTCGCGATAGGGGTTTCCAGAGATGACCATCAGCGAAATTTGCACGTTCATTTTCTAGAAGGAACTCCTGAGTTCTCATATTTTTGGTCACAAAAGCTTTCCTACGTTTAAATTTAAACTATAATTTATATAATGAAATGGAAAAGCAAATAATTTTCCAAGAATAATTGGTCCTCATTTTCATCAAAGCAGTCCGAAGACAGGCGATGGGTTTCTTTAGAAATAATCAATGGGACAAATGTTCACTTCGTTACTTCGTCAGCACGTCCCCGCAATGGACAAATTTACAATGCAAAAGAATTGCAAAAAACCGCTAACATTAATTTTTTTAATTAAAAAATTAGAGTTGAAAAATTGGAGCCAAGATATATATATATAGGTGGCAGCAATATGCCATTCTATGGGGATGGTGGTGATTGGGAAATAAAAAAAATAGGTGAAGAAACAAGACGGATCCAGATTCCAAAAACAAACAGGCAATCCCCAATTTCTGTCAGTATAGACCATGAGGTGACGGTTGACCTACACTACGTCCGTGTTTAGAGTGGGGAGATCTGGTCGAGTTACAAAAAAATATATCTTCCTCGAAAATCGCCCACTTCTCCAGAAGCTCACGGCGCAGACAGACAGACGGCCAAGTTTCTTAAGTGGTTAATTGCAGCCCGCCCCCGCACCCGCTTATCGCGAGACCATCGCTCGAAGAACATTCGAGTTCCGTTTTGCAGCAAGAAGTCTGTCTTCTGCCAACTGTCAAAAAAAGATCACCGCGGGAGAGATTCCGACAAAACCAGTGTCGTCATCGTCTGGAGTTTATAATTGTTTGTGACGTCTAGGACGTCCATTGTGGAGCATGTTCCTAAACAGCGTCGACGAATAAAGACGAACGGAGTTCGGCGAACTCTCGTGTAAAGTAATGTTTCATGTTAACGTGTAATGTTGGCGATACATTTTAAAATTGCGAAAGAACAAACCTTTTCAGAATAAAATTAACAATGATTAAAATCACTCACGGTTCTTCATACGCGTTTCGTCAGGACCTAGCGATTCATCAGCAGAATTATGTATGACTGCAATTCTGGAATGTTTTGTTTTTTATTATCATATAGAGTAAGAAAACAAGTCTCTGAGGGGTGGCAATGGTTTTGGCATTATTTGATTGTTGTTCTTTTGAAAATGTTTTTATTCGAGAAAAATTATTCAAATTTCTGCTGGTGAATCTCTTTCATGAAATGTGTGGAAAGAGCAAGTGAGTGATTTTAAACACTTGTTAATTTTATTTCAAATTGAGGGTATTGGCGAAGGTTATTGGTATGTTCATTCATAAATATTTTCGTAATAGACATATGACCTAGGTAGGGATCTTACAACACGTGCCTGGCAACGTACAGGCACGGGTCTTACGGCACTACTTCCATTCCACGCGGCAGACAGCGTGCCTTTTGTCGGCTAAAACAATTTTTTCCCCTCGTACAAGTTCTCTCTCTGTCTATCACGCGCGTTCGCGCTTGCACTTCTCTCAAACTCGTGCGCGTCATCGCGCGTTTCGCTCGACCAATCGGGTAGCTCGAAGGCGTTGGGCGTGGCAGTGACGAAGAACGGAGGGAGGGGGGTGACACGGACTTCGAAGTTCGAACCACCCCATACACCGTGTATATACGCGTGGGACACTAGTCGGTTCCCGCATTTCACTGCAGACAGTTCGCCAGCTAAGAAGCACGTTTGTGAGCACGCAAAGTCTAGTTATCTCGCCAACACAGCGTTTTAAATACGATTCTGGATTCACAGCGGCCCGTTCGAAACCTGCGATAATAACAAACATCAGTGCGGTATTTGTGCACCGCAAGGCAAGAGCTTCAATAACTTTGTGGTTGGAGATCAAGGAGATCACTCGATCAACCGGCGCAAATTCCGTGCCTCTAATTTCGTGAGATTTCCTCGACGTTCATCGAAGGAAGAAAAATCTTAATCGGTTCATATCGATTAAATCGATCAACCCACACACAGTACCAACGAGTCCCTGAACGAAGTGGTGAGTCCCACGAATTTTTTTTTTTTTTTAAATTATGCTTCATCTTCATCAGGCGCCAAAATATTTGTTAAAATTGTCAAGCAATTTTTTGTAAAATATGGTGTTAGGAACCAGAAATTTTGTATCAGAACATTGCATTATACTTGTACATTATTATGAACAAGAATATATATTAACTCTATAAAATTTGGCATTACCAAGAAGTTGATTAAAATCCTGAATCAAATTTTCTAAATACTCTTTCACTCATGATTCTTTATATTAAAACTATGAAAATCTTAAGTGATGATAGTTTTCTAACATACTCAAACAGTCTCGATAACACGTGAGCAATTTTAATGATTCACCATCTTGAAGAGATGATTACTTTTAAGCAACGATCAAATTCTCATTTAAATACTCACATAACCGCTTGAGACGACCCTCCAAACCGATCAACCCCTAGAAGAGAAAATACACGAATTTAATTAATCTTTTGACTTGTATCAGGGTCATTTAGGGTCATTTCTCTAATGATCCATCAAACGCCGTGTATTTTATCCCAATAGTACCTCTGTATTTTATTCCAATTATCCAAATGAAAACAGTTTCCAATAAACCGCTTCAGCATCATGAGATTAACCCTGCGTATCTTGTTTTTATAACTTCGTTATTCGACACATCGATGTTCCTAATATTGATGACGGGACAGTTGTTGGACGCCAATGAAAAGGATGACGCAACCGTTCCAAATTTTTTCCATTCGTTTTGTTTACAAACTTCGTACACGTAAAAAAGCTAACCTACATATATATAAACACGCGTACAAAACAACAGGAAATAAATACTAACTCGCAAAAAAAATAATACGAGAATGTGTACAGAGTATTAAAGCGGCAGCTGGTCGGAGAGCGTTGAATTGGATAAAAGAAATTGTACGCCGAAACACGTTCGCATACGAGATAATAAATCCGAATTAGTATGCGTCAACATAGGCGCCTCATCAAAATTATTTCCTTGTGAGCGGTCTGTCTGTAACAGGTGGGTTACCAGACAGGCGCAAAAAAAAAAATCTTGGACAGATTAGGGATGTCGAATTAATAAATCACACAAATGAGAAATCACGGTACGGGACAGTGTTAAACAAAAAAAAGACGAGCTGGACAAATTATTATTATTATTATTTTATTTTTAATTCACCGTAGCGCCTAGTGCACTACAGGAATACTGCACCCTCGTGTCTCTTTGGAGATATGCGAGGGGCAGGGAATGGAAGGGAAGATTCATAAATTTAATTTAACTATTATTTTTGGCGGATATTTCATTTGTAACTATTGCATTAATAAGTGAATGGATGTTCACATATGGCATCTGTACCTAAAATACATGCAGCAGTTAAATATTATTTCTAAACTATAGAACAGTACGGGTACATAATCTCCAGGAGTAATATTCACTACAGTGAGGGGAATTTACCCCTATAAAAAATTTGTACGCTCGCTTCATCTTTAATTTGCGTCTTTGCCTTTTATCTAAAATTTAGGAAACTACACACAATAACCATATTAGTATGAACAAGGTGAGACTGATCAGCCTACGCATGATTTCGGGTTACGTAAGAATAGATGCGCGCAACCATATGACATAATGCTACCAGAAATTTGTTTATCACATCATTAAAGCTAGGCCACTACATTTAAATCTCGCGACAGTCGCGCGCGGTGCGCCACAACGTTTTGCAAATGGCGTGCTCGTCGAGCGAGGACCTCAGCGACCTACAGCGCTAGCTTCGGTGACGGGTGCAGAGTCGCATAATGCAGTGTACTGTATTGTTGATATTCCGATATCGTCATCGGTATATCGGTTCGGTAGTTATGCGCAAATTTGAATCGCTTTCCATTTCGAGCGAGCAAAAACCAAAAAGGCCTTTCATAATAAATAAAGGGCAAAATCGTGTACTCGCTTAAAGCCATTCGTGAGTCGACATGCTAACGCACTTAAGACGCATTACGATAAGACCAATCACAAATGCGCCCCGCCAACATTGCCAACGCTTCTACTGCCGCATATTATGCTTACGAAAACAGACAATGGATCAAGAAATTGAGCATCGACATACGACAATCGGTGTAGGGGGAATAAAATCGGTTTGCTAGCGATTTGTTTAGCCGATGTTTTTTGTATTCGGACGAGTTTGCTTTCGATAACGACAAATGCCTAAAGCGAGACACGACCAAAAAAGTAAGCGTATCTCTTGTGTTTTACTTCCGTTCGGGAAACTGACTTACTTTTTTAATGGATCCCCGGTAGCGGACTGTCAAGGTTTTCCAGAATATTTTCAAGGTTTTAAAGTCGGTAGTTTGTCAAGGTGACACAACAAATAAGAATATTGCAGATCCATAGATTCCAAATCTGTAGGGTTAAAATCTATTTTAGATCGTTACTACAAAAAAATTAACATTTTCTTACATTTTCCGAATCTGGAATACATATGACTTGTTACGACTTCAGTTATTGTATGCTAGAGTTTAAATTGAGGAATTATTACAAATTTAAATCTCTAATACATAGTATTACAATTTTGATTAAAATCAGGTTTTTAATTATTTCAATTAAATTTAAATCATGTTTTGAATTATTCCATTTAAATTAGAATCAGCCTTTCAATGATTCCAATAAAACTAAAATTAGGATTTAAATTATTTAATAACCACATTAAAACCAGGTTTTCAGATTCCAATTAAAATTAAAATCAGGCTTTTAATTATTCCAATTAAAATTTAAATCACGCTTTCAATTGTGCCATTTAAATTAAAATCAAGATTTCAATTATTAAAAAACACATTAAAATCAGGCTTTCAATTATTCAAATTTCATATTTATCTCGTATTTTCACACGCCGAGTTTCGAACATACAGCTCTGACAGCGAATATACATAATAGTATATGACGACTAGGACGAGATGGAACGAGTGACCGGGAAACTTTATGCAAAAATCATTCAAAACTATCCTGACGAATCACTTGGTCGCGATGAAACGCGAACAGAGAACCATTAGGTTAAAAGCTACAGGTGTACTTCATTCGCAATTTTCAAATGCATCGCAAACATTAATGTGTTATTATTTTTACGGGAGTTCTCCAGACTCTGTTCGTCTTTATTTCCCCCACCTGTCAGCGAAGTTTCCGCGCGGAGATGACTCGATTTACCAACGATTAAAGGTGCCGAGCGTCCTGCGGTAGCCGGGGCATCCCGTATCCGAAGGTAGCGCGCTTTCCTCCGTGCAAAACGTAGGTAGACGCTATTTCTGGCACTCAAATTTGTAATAACACGCAGCAAACATAATTACTGCAATTCTGACTCATGACATCTGCCTATAATACGTCACCAGCGCAGGATGAACGTTTACGACTACAACGGCACATAGTACGCGTTTTATTTTTAGGCGCAGCGTTACGAAATCATAACGTACATAACTGAAAGAAATATCGTATAGTGAACCCCTGTTAGTTTTTTTAGGGGGTCTATTTTTGTTTTGGAAGACGAGTTTTGGCGGTGGGTAAATGTCTCTAGTCTAACAACTCGCCAAATCAAATCAGTCATTTGTAGTTATGGTTATGGAAGGCTACGCCTAAGTGATATGGGTGCAAAAGCCTAACTCAGGCGAGGCCTAAGTCACACAATTTTTTTTTTTTCAAAATCACCGTAGCGCCTAGTGCACCACAGGACTACTGCACCCTCGTGTCTTTATGGAGATATGTGAGGGGCAGGGAAGGGCTGGGAAGGAGATTGGCAGCTGGTATAGTCAGGCTGCAAGATCCACCCCTAAGCTCTGGATTCCCTAATGGAAGCTCAGGGGTGCCGCCAGCACCCCAGGCTAATTTTGAATGTGTATTTTGTCGTATGAATTTGCCGCAAACAGTATACGTGAACATCTGAATTAAGTGCATTGAAATAGTTTTAAAGAAGCAATTGACTTGTTATAAACATTATTGAACAATTTCTTTGTACCATTGATATTTTTACTCAGTTGAAGCTCATAACGGGATTATTTTTTCACCAGTGCTACCTAGCGACAAAATAAAACAAATTTGCCCATCGGGCCATTCCCCTCAGGATTTTATCGCGCAGACATAAACACGGGTGGCTGGAGTCCGCTCAAATATGTATGCGCACACCGGTGCATACATGTACGAGACAAAGTGCATTAGCAAATGAAACTAATTTACGACGACTTTTATAAGTCGTTAGAAACCTACGTAGAGGACACGGTAGCCGTGTTCTACACGATAGTTGGAACATTCTCTACCGTCGGTGTCATGGTCCCTTTTTAAAGAAGATAAAGGTCTAGTCTAGACTACTGGATGCCTATTCGCAGTGTTGGGTAGGAACAGAACGGAAAAGTTCCGTTCCTAGGAACCGGTTTCTTTTTTGAGGAACTTAAGAACGCCGAGGTTCCTTTTAATTTTTGAGGAACTGTAACGGGAATTGGATTATTTTTTCATCGGAGGAACTGGATCTGTTCCTTTCTAAAAGAAATGAAGCAACAATGCCTATTCGTTAAGATTCATGGTGAAATTGGTGGCGCCCTTAGTGGCAAGCCTGGTGATCGATGAAACGTTTTGTTGGTGAGCGCTTGAGAATAGAACTACGGACAGCGACCTCTACCTTGCCAGTTCGTTGATATTCTCTCCTCCCTGACATCTCCTGAGGTTGTCCATGTGCACTTAGACGCGTGCAATAAATGTGAAATGCGCGGGAAAGCTATCCATCCGACCGCGCCTTAAATTTAGGACGCCCTTAGGATTTAAAATATTACGACCGTTCTATACTAAATTTATCATGAATCATGTCTGTCATGAATCATTTATCATGAATCATCACATGAATTTATCAATGATCAGATCTACTCATAACTCAGCTGGCCCATAAATTAACTGACGTCTACATTTTTCAGCGTTTAATGTTTTTTTTGTTTTTTTAAATTACCGTAGTGCTAATCACTACAGGATTACTGCACCCTCGTGTCTCTCTGGAGATATGTAAGGGGCAGGGAAGATAAAGGAAGGAAAATGGCAGCTGGTATAGTCAGGCTTCAGGATCCACCCCTAAGCTCTGGATTCCCTATTGAAAGCTTAGGGGTGACACCAGCACCGCGACTCGTCGAATAAACGAGAGCCTCTGCCGGGAATCGAACCCGGGACCGTCCGCATTACCGACTGGACTAAACGGCCGTATGGCCGTTTGTCGCATTTTGATTTTGCAAGTTTCGAGACGTTTTAGTTTTTTCAGATAATATATATGATCAATATTCAGCGGTTAGAATTTTTGGAGCTAACGCATTGCCCAAATTATTTTTAAAACTGAGGCTTGGGAATTAGTTCCAACTGTACTGACAGCATCCTAACAATGACACACATAAAGGTGCAACCAATGTTGGATAACGCATAAGGGGCAGCAGCATGCTGCCCCTTATGCGTAAGCAAACATTACTCGCACCTCTTCACTCCTAGGTCGGTCGGAGGTTTTTCCAACGCCACTTTCGCAAAACGAGGGGCTCTCAAAATTTTTATTGAAATCATGAATTTGTAGCCATGATTCTCGTATATGCAAGCATGAATAAACCAAATGCAGACCATTCACAAATCGAATGAAAACCATTCCTAATTTGAATGCTAAGCTATTTTTGAATAATTTTTCGATATTTGAATAAATCTAAATCTAATGAATACCATTCATAAATTGAATGCAAAGTTTCTTTGGAATGAATGCTGGTTTTTATGGGTGGTATTGTCGATCTCAGCGCCGCACGGTAATCTTATGTGCAACGATAGACTGCAAGCTATTGTATAATTTTTATTTTTTATCCAAACTGCTGCCAAAAGACACTAGAAAATTAACAGCAATGCAAATAGCTCCAGACCTCAACTATTAAAGTAAGTTAGGCGTATACGTGCTACCGGATCCGTGCACCTGAATGAGAACGGGCATCGACATTCAGGTGGGACATTACACACAAACTAGAAATTAAAAAAAAAAACACTATGAAACTCACCAGGGAAATCAAGCGCTGCATACGCTGAGCGATAGACAGGATACCTGCCCAATGATAATTTTGTTTTTCTTATCTCGCTACATTGTAATTACAACGCAAATTGAATTTACTGTACGGGGATATATACTTCGCAATTCTTTCACCGCCTCCTTGCTCTCACAGAGTAAGTTATTAATTATATTTTTTTTTGTGGGGAGGAGGGTGTTCGCTACCTATCTCGTGATGCCAGAGGTGCCATGTGGCGCAGTGGTTAGCGTGTTCGCCTACTATGCCTGTGATCGCGGGTTCAATTCCCGACCGAGCTCTCCGGACTCTTTCGGACTGGATTAATTATTATTTTTTTTCTTTTCTTAATTCACCGTAGCGCCTAGTGCACTACAGGAATACTGCACCCTCGTGTCTCTTTGGAGATATGTGAGGGGCAGGG
>JAUJYS010002600.1:0-14470 GCA_033995665.1 Melogona broelemanni | reverse complement strand
CCGACGCAGTCTCTCGTCCAGAGCTTAGCGGTGGATCCTGCAGTCTGGCCAGCTGCCATTTTCCTTCCCTTTCATGCCCCTCACATATCGCCATAGCGACATGAGGGGTAGTAATCCTTTAGTGATTTGCACTACAGTGTCTTAAAAAAAAATCTTGCTGCTCGACAAAATGTCATCCGCCAAACTAACAATTTAAATTAATTTTTCCCCATTGCACAGGCTCATGACAAAGTGAAAGTGCGTCCTGACATTAAATATAAATGAGTTTGCAATTCGATAAAAGATATTTTATTTAATTGATTTCTATGCGAATGGCATCGTAATTTCACACCTCATTTGATGCACAAGGAAAATATTCACTTACATGTATTTCAGGCAGGAAACATGCGCACATTTTCGAAGTATCGGCTTAGCTATCGCCAAATGTATGTTTAGGACTAGCAACCACTCTTTAGTTTGGCTCCTGGGGAGAAAATAAAATGAATTTAAGAATCTTATCGATTTTTCCATAAAGGACACGACCGTAGTCAAAACGCTTTTTTCCCCCATTTAAATTCATGGAACTACCAGACGACCCCTTTGACCCTCTGGAACTGCGGTAACGCCACCTGCAATTGAGTAGCGTTGCAAAGAACTCGTGTAAAGTAGAAGCGGTAATTCCCATGGCCCATCACAGGTAACGACGAGGGTGACTTTTTTTTCTGAATTAGCGTCAATGCTTTTCAAACTTTGACAACATCCATTACCTGAGTTTGACATGAAGATTGAGGATGAAAGTCAAACGAGTTCATAATCCCCGCCATTGGCCGCCTAAAAGGGGTTGCTTGCGGGTATATATTGTAATTGTAATTGGGCTAAATTACACGTTCGCGGCATGAGCGACCAAAAAATACGGTATCGAGTGGGGTGCGTAGGGAAACTGACTTGCCTAACCAAAAACATAGCATGAAGTGACTAATCAGGTGAGACTGACTTTCGCTACACGCCCCACTGATACCGTATTTTCTGGTCGCTCATGCCGCGAACGTGTAATTTAGCCTGTAATTGTAATGGTCGTTCGAATTATCGTATAACAAAATAGAAAGGTATATGCCCTCATCGCTCTAGTCGTTCATCTCTTTGGCAAAAGGCCCAAGCGCGAAACACCGCGAGTTATTCAGAGTTCAACAAAATGCAGAATTTCCGGCTCTATGAAATTTAAATCCGAATTCCGACATCCAATAACGCTAAAAATCGATAACCGCGCTGACATGGCCATGTTGGCATTTCGTGCTCGGGTTGGAATCTCGAAAACTGCTAACCCCGACTGAAACGGAGGGCAAGGTAGTGCCAAGTAGGCCGCCAGCGGCCCCGACAAAAAAATCCAGAAAACAAAGTGTGCTACATTTCTGTTATTGCTCACAAAACAACTTCACTGTTGAAACTAACACGGTTTCAAGCACGGTGCAATAATATTAGAACACTAAAAACAAGTTAAAATAAAAATAAACCAAATACGCCCATTTAAATGAATCAGATGTATTCGGATGATACATGATGCGGCAAAAAAAGTATAAACTATTGTAGCGCTTTAGGTAAATATTTTTGCATTGTGACTGAAAAGAACATTGAATAACTAAATGAATTTCATTCAACTCCAATGTTTGTTTGTTTTTCTTTTCATTTTGGTGTTGAAAGACGTTTTCAAGGTAGTTACATTACAATGCAACCATTCAGCAAATGAATAAAATATTTTCTAAGCATAATTTGCAAGCATTACGCATAATAAATCAACTACGCTCTTATATTTTTTGTATGGAAATTCCTATCACTGAGTGAATATCACTACAGGAGATTCTGTATCAATCTCAACGCATGACCATTTCTGGAGGGACACATTTGGACAAGTAACCCTGAATCAAATAAACGAGTACCCGAGCCGGGAATCGAACCTGAGATCCCTCCATCCACAAGCTGTTGCTCTACCGCCTGGACTACGACGACCGCAAAAAATATATAGGTATATATATTCTTTTTTAATCACCGAAGTGCCTAGTGCACCACAGGATTACTGCACCCTCGCGTCTCTATGGAGATATGTGAGGGGCAAGGAAGGGAAGGGAAGGGGATTGGCAGCTGGAATAGCCAGGCTGCAAGATCCACCCCTAAGCTCTGAACTCCCTATCGGAAGTTCAGGGGTGACGCCAGTAACACAGGATCGACTAAACGAAAGCCTGCTCCGGGAATCGAACCCGGGACCACCCGCTCGGTAGAATGTAACCATACCCACTGAGCCACTGGGGGCCGACATAATATCAACTGCCGACACAAGAGCAAATATCACTGCCAAGGCCAAAGAACATTGTACTAACCCAGACTTTACGGACTACTGAAATTTAAAAAAAATAACACAAGAGTAAATAAATTCGATTCGGAATTTAAAGCATGTTCAACGCATAAAAGGTTGTCCGACCCTTGACGTGGACTGGCGAGAAGCGGAGGGGTTGGGGTGGCGGGAGGGGGACACGCGATAGGGCGCACGAGTGAATCTATATGCGGATATAATGAGGCATCGCAGCCACTCTCCAAAGGTGAATCCAACCTTTGCCGAATCCATTTTCTCTCGCGAACGATTCTTCTGGAGAAACGCAGTCATCCATTAGGCGAACGGACAAACACACTTCCGTCATACCTCCGCCGCCCCCGCACTCCATTTGCCATCAGCCGATCCAGCAGCTGATCCCAAACTGTGGCGCGCCCGTTAAATAAGCGCCTCAGCGTCGAATACAACCGACGATGCGACAACGGGTAATTTGATTTTCGGAGCGCCACCAAAGACCAACTGTCATGCAGTTGGTCCATGGATTACAAATACTTATGGCACCAATACAGTATAGCTGGCCAAGCAAAACAAAAATCATAAGGACCTATACAAGCAACTGAGTGTGGTGTGGCAATCCCAAGGTTAATTCCCTAATCGGGTTATCAATTATTCGATCCCGAAGTATTGGTTTAAAGGTACCCCTCATAAATTGATATAACACGAGGGTACACAATCTTCAGAAGCGATTAACTAAAGTGACTGACAATCACTGATTGTAAAAAAAATCCTATACACTCGTGAAACTAAAAATGCACAGTATGTCATTAAACTGAAAATTAGCCCAATAGCGCATAATATTTTTGATTTTCATAAAAAATCACAAATGTGCTAAATTGATTATAGAAACCGAGGAAAATATTTTAATAAAAAAATTCTTTCTTTTTGGCTGCTAATACGATTTTTTGGCGGCTTTTCATCAATTTAAAATCATGATAAAATTAAGTTTAACAAGAAATTAATTTATAGGTTCTTACCCTTGCTCAGAATAAATGAGAACTATCGCTGGGAATCTAATCCTGGGCCACTGCATTATATTCAAAAATTTCCAAACTTTGACCCGCAACTTTAAGTGTTCAACAGTTGCGCAAAGTTAACAAAAAAATCTTTGCACGTTAAATAATTGCGCAACGAATATTGTTTTCTTTAGGCAGCATTGTTGAGAAAAGAAAAAGTTGGTGAACCACTCGGCGCACCTAGAGCGTCGGCCACGCTGGAAGTCGGACAGCCGCGTCCATTAATAATGGGTTTACGGTTCCACTCTCCCGACCGACAAAGATGAAATAGTGTATTTTGATATTGAAATCAAAATTGGTCAGAGCAAAAGAGAGAGCGGAAAAAAAAACGTCGTTTCATAAATTTATAATAAATCCCCCTCGTATGAAAAACGACTACTCTCAATATGGTGAATGTGGAGCGCCGCATATAGGAGCGGAGGGATTTTGCCATTTCGAGTAGTGAACAGGCATTTTTTGTTAAATATAGACAGTATTGGACAGTATAGTCCTCGCGACATATAATGGTGTGTGAGTGAGAGTCGATTACGAATTGCGAGGAAATGCGACTAACCCCTTTCAATTGACCAATTGATTTGCCAAAAACAGAAAACAATCCCAAAACGACATCTAATTTTCAAATGGAGGGGGAATACATGTGTACGGAACGGTAACCGAGCAGTTTCTTGTCAACGACGTAAAAACAAAAACATTCTGGAGATAACTTCGGACAAGACATTTGTTAAATAGCAATTTAGTTTGCCATTTGAAACATTTTTTTTACCATTTAGAATGGCTTATGTTTCTGGGAAACGATACGCACTTTTTGTATAGTATCATCGTCAAGAACTTTTTTGCCAGCAATAGCAAATACTTATTCTAAAGATTGCTTCAACCAGACATCTGTTAAAGCAGTTTAGAGAGATAAACAACTACAGGCATGGGCATAAACAATCGAAAATGCCAGCTAATGGCATACCCAGTAAATAATCGATGTTATGTTGATGTGGCTAGACTTCATTCATGAAACCGAAAGTAGTAACATTTGTGATACATTTCAAAATTGCTAAAGAACAAATCTTTTAGCCTTCATTCAAAACTATATATTAGAAGGATAATATATATAAATAGTTTAAAATCACTCATAGTTGAACACTGCGGTTTTTAGCGTTTTCGACTGCTTATGCCCAAGCCAGAGCCACTTAAACATCTTAAAAAATTGAAATTGCTTACATTTCCGGAAAATTAAATAAATTATGTTAGAATTGATTATTCAATCTTAAAAAGTAATCATTATATTCGTAGTAACGTTAACTAGAATTCAATTTCATGGTCTACCAAAACTCAGATTAAAAAATATGTTAAGCGAGGATTAAAGAATTCCCTCCCCAGAATCGCTCCCCTAAGAATCATGCCGCTAAATTTGGCGTAAGATTGGCGGCGGGACTTGCATGAAAGCCTCGCGGATGATACCCTTTTTTAATAATAAAAAAAATAAATTGAGTCATATCGAACGTCGAGCACGCGTTCCACAACCCTCCACCACCAGCCCCTTTCCCCACCCCCCAAAAAAACCATAATCGAGCAACGTGCTTGGCTGGCATTATCGCACATTCCAAATTGCCCCATCCTCCTCCACCCCTTACACCCCGTGCCTGAGGTGAACGGCTCTAAAATGGAGCGGCGCAAATTAAACACAAGGACTTCGCATAATTAAACCCTCGTTGGGATCGACTAGTGCGACGAGAGAGAGCCGCCAAAACCGTAATGGCCGCCACCGCTCGCCAGCCACGGCACGTGCAAACAAAAGAAATGGAGGAGGTAGATGGCACACACAGGTCACTTGCTCGTAGCAGACACATTAAAAAAATATATATTGACATGTGTATGTACATTATTTTGAATCGAAGGAATTAACTAATTTGGTAGACGCTTGCAAAGTGCCCACCGTGTCGCTTCAGAGCAATCTAGGGACACATGTCATCACGGGATAAAATAACCGAGAGCCGGTGTCCGGAATCAAACCCGAGGTCGTCTGGTTTCGGATCAGTCCACCAACCAACTGAGCTACGAAACGATGAACCGTTACGATTTCACTAGCAGAGAGCAATTTAACAAAACTTTTCAGTAATAACGAATACCGGTAAAAGAATAGGAGCCGTTGTGTAAACAATAAAAAGGAAGGTTGTGGCCTAGACCATTAGGCGACGGAAATGTTATGCTAATGTTGCCGTCTCCGTCGCCTAATGGTCTAGGCCACAACCTCCCTTTTCACTTTTCAGTAATATTGATCACTCAGTAAATCTACACTCGCAATACACAGCTAATATAGAGAGAATAATGTATCTTGTGCAATTTTATCTTGTCAAATTTATCAATTTTGTCAGTTGATGTGAGTTACTCATAATGGAAATGCCACATTTTCTAAAGACACAGTTTTTTTCTAAATCCACAACACGGTGAAGCGATAAACAGTTACAGGAGACACTAAATTATGAAATAAAACAGCTACGAATGTTCATCGGAAGTTAAAATTGAAGTATATAATTTACATTCACATGTTTTTTATATACTTCAATTTCACTAAATTATGTTTCGTTTTATTTCGTAGATAATCGAAAGTGTCATTCCACACTACCAAACATTTAAACATCAAAAGTGTACTTACAATTAACTGACGAACTATGATCGCTTCCGTTCTCTAAACGTCCATATCTTTTTCTCGGATAAAATCAATGGGTAGAGCTGGCTCAGCGCTCCCCTAGTGCTACCTAGCCATTCCGCTACCTTCATTACCCGACAGGTGGCGCTTGATCTTACTCCACGAAATGCGGTAGTAAGCCGCAGGATGATGCTTAGCTATTTTCGATAGCCATTACGTGACGGTCATTTCCCAAAAACTTTTCTTACGAGGATTATTTTTTTATTTATTCCACCCCACTGAATTACAATACCTTGGTTAGCTGAGTTAGTATTCAAAGATGATAATTTATTCGGTTGAGCACAATTATTCTCCTATCAGCAGCAGCACAGAAATTTCTACTCGTACTTTTCTTACGAGGTACAATGGTAATGGGACAGTAGCAATGGGATATTTCGCTTAGAAGTTGCTTATTTCGTTCATTAGCTTGTACGTATCTAAATTTCTTCAACGCTGAAAACATTACCGATCTTCTTCCTTTGAAAGAATTTCTCAACGCAATATTTATATAACGCGCGACTCAGCTATTTAAAAAAAAAACCCGCTGATTAAACCTTGTTTTGGGAAAACTAATTTTTTATATCAGTGCACCGCATGAATACAAACGTTCTATAATTTCCAAAGCGTGTAGATGAACACAAAAAAGTGCTCGAGTTCAGATTAGTTCAAACATCGCAGCGACTTACTAATGGCCTACTATATATTTTATCTACATATTGATCCAATTAAAGTGGATCCATTTTTTGAAGAAGGGCAAATACGTGACTAAGCTTGGCGTTGCCATGCAAATTCGACATCACTTGTACAAATATTTTTTTTTGCAAGCTTGTAAATTGTTTCCAAGACTACGGGGTTTTCTTCTTTCTGGCGTGTCTTTAATTATTTTTTATTTCCAAGAAACGACGAACTAAATGATTCGAATTAAATAATGCTTATTTATTTTAAGAAATACGATTTTCATATATTTGTTGCTGTTGCTTTTAATGATGTTTGTTAATCAAACAAAAAATCCAATTTACCATTACTGATTTTTTTTTTTTTGCATGAACGACCCAAGAACGAAAAATATTTTTCTAAAGCTCTCTATCGTTCGGCAAATACCAAATTGCAAAAAAATAGACAATTTGTAGAACATGTGAGTAAACTACAAACCGTCATTTATAGTCACATTTTTATTTTTTTTAAATCACCGTAGCGCCTAGTGCACTACAGGATTACTGCACCCTCGTGTCTCTATGGAGATATGTGAGGGGCAGGGAAGGGAAGGGATAGGGAATGTCCGCTGGAATAGTCAGGCTGCAGGATCCACCCCTAAGCTCTGGACTCCCTAATGGAAGCTCAAGGTGACGCCAGTACCCCAGTAAATTATTTAATTATTTTAGCTAAAATATTTATTATTTGTATCTGTGAGTAGGAAACTCAGCACTAAATTTTATTAAAATGTGATAAAAATAATAGCGGGGAAATATTTTGTGTTTATTGCTAAAAATGGTAATATTTGTTATAGAGTGTCTGCGTGGATTCATTGAGATACTCATTACTAATATCTATTAATATGTGATAAACATTAATGCGGGCAAAAATTCGTGCATAATGCCTAAATGGCCAACCATCATCGAAACTATCGAACGACACCTGTTTCTACTTAATTTTGTAAATAATATAATTAGAAGTTTATATTATTCGTCTAAAAAAGACTCAAAAAAGTTAAAAAAAAATGGCAGTGGAAAATGGTACACTTTCGGTTGGACTGCCGAAATTAAAAAGAAAAAGAAAAAAAAAACGGCGAACATGGCGCTGTAGTCTCGATGTGAAATATCGGTAGACTCGTTTAGGCGACGTTTAAGTTCCCCGGAATAGGTTTTTGGCCCACGCCGTCAACCCCGTTCTCATTCGCCGACGCTTAGTTTTTTTGTTTTTCTCTCTCTCCCCCTCATCTCTTCCGTAGATTGACGAGATTCTGAAGGAGCTGGTGCTGAGCCACGCGCAAATCGTGGAGGTGGGCGCCAAACTGATGACGGAGATGAAACGGGGACTGTCGAGAGCCACCAACGCCGAGGCCTCCGTCAAAATGTTCCCCACCTACGTCCGTGACCTGCCCACCGGCAAAGGTAAAGTGGAACAGGTCGAATTTGGAACGAAATTACCACGAAAGACCATAAGCATGCATGCAACTTCCCTTCTCTGCCCCTCACCTATCGCCATAGCGACACGAGGTGTAATCCTGTAGTGCACTAGGCACTACGGTGATTTAAAAAAGAAGAAAAAAAACGAAGAAATACAACATCATTCGTGAAGCAGATAAATATACAGTTACAAAATGTTGGCAATCTTAACTCTTTTTTATTTTTTTTATTTATTAAATCACCGTAGCGCCTAGTCAACTACAGGATTATTGCACCCTCGTGTCTCTATGGAGATATGTGAGGGGCAGGGAAGGGAAGGGGATTGGCAGCTGGAATCGCCAGGCTGCAGGATCCACCCCTAAACTGTGGACTCCCTAATGGAAGCTCAGGGGTGACGCCAGCCCCCCAGGCTAACGAATAAACGAAAGCCTGCGCAGGGAATCGAACCCGGGACCACCCGCTCAGTAGAATGTGACCATACCCACTGAGCCACTGGGGGCCGACGACTTTTAAATGTTATTAACATGTGAAAAAATGAAACTATCAGTGTTCCTTTCTAAATACAAATACTACTTTGTGCTCCTTAAAATTGTTCAAGAAAGTTTTAACTGTTTTTAATATTATATTACCCACTCGTTATGGTCAGGATAAATGTTTGATAACTATAATTTTTATCATAAATTTTAACATTTTTTATTAAATTGGCCATGGCATTGTGAAGGCGTCAAGGAAACTGATTTTCCGTTGTCGGTATGAACCCCGTTATTGATTTTGTGACGATTGACTAGAACGCTAACAATAAATTATGAGGTCATAAATCTCTCAAACTACTAACTTAGAGATCCGCTACTTCGGATCCACCCGAGCATTGTCAATGATTTGTTGTTTCTCTTTTGATTCGGTTCATAAACGTGACACCCTCCTGAAGATCTTGACACGGTTATCTGAATCTAATGTTGTTGACAACTTGGAAAATATTTTCCTCAAAGCATTGACATTTTTTTCTGTAGCATTTCGGGAGGCGTTTTGTCTTCTATTGAAATATAAAACGTCTATTTGTCTATTTATCTACATGTTCCATTTTCGCACTGTATGAGCCGTATTTTCGATATTTGGAAATTCATTGATTTTTTATTTTTTCAAATATTGACATACGAGTATATGCACTGTTGGATAGGAACAAAACGGAAAAATTCCGTTCCTAGGAACCTGGTCCTTTTTTTAGGAACTTAGGAACGACTGTCGGGTTCCTTTTATTTCTGTTGGAACAGGAACAGGAACTGGTTCATTTTTTAAGGAACTCAAACTGGGATTCCTTTTCTGTATACATAGTGCCATAAGTTTCAATTTTGTACAAGCACAATTACCCAAAGTGTGTCGACTGTGGAAGAATTTTACAGCATGAAACAGAAATTTCTAAAGATTATATTTTTTGTAAGCTTTCAACGTAGTTTAAGATAAAAGAATGGTTTATAAATTAGGATCATATAAAAATTCCTAGCTGGAAACCGGAAAATTCCTAGCTGGAAACCGGAAAATTCCTATTTTTTTTTAAGGAACTGGGAACACCTAGGTTCCATATATTTCTGATCAGGAACTAGTTCCTTTTTCCATCAGAGGAATGGAGACTGGAATCGGTTCTTTTTCAAAAGGAATGAACCCAACACCCATACCCAATGTAATGTACTTGTAAATGCGCTTGGCATTAAGTTTTGGTAGGGGGCAGACCGGCTTAAAATCAGATAGTGATTTGGCCATGTGGTCAAAGGACAATCTGGTTATGCAAGTAATCGTTTGACGTTCGCTTGGACGAGGGGGCCAATACGGCATTCTTGTCTGTCGGAGAATTTGTGTCTTCGTCGTGTCACCTTGCCTTTCGTCGACTGTCTGATGATCGAACAGATAAGTTCTCCCGTATCTAGGTCAATGTCGCCGCCGTGCACAATTCGTTTACTTTAACGGTGGCGCCACCTTGCGAAAATTCGGTGAGACTTTGACGTGCAATATACAATGTACAGTTTAATCTGGGAATTGGGCTTGAGGATGCTCCTTGGAGGGCGTCGTTCACTACTGTGGCGCCATCTGCAGGAACAAAGCTGTACAAACTAAGCCAAATCGAAAGATTCTTTTTCCGGTGATGGAAAGTTGACTCAGATTTTTATTTATTTAACTAGATAAGTATCACTTTTAGTGAATGACATTTGTAGGTGCTTTCTGATGACTTTCAGGAGAATATAATAATTCGTTGCACTATATTGCTTTAGTTTAATTTATAAATCAACTTGAAAATGGGCCAGGCTTTGCCGGGGATAAGGATTTTTTTTACCCATTTCATTCATATGCGCTAGCTAGCTTCATTTAGCCTCGTTGATGTTTTTTGACAGCCGGGTTGATCTGACTCATGGCGGCCGATTCATAAACATGGCTAGCTCAGCAACCCTGTCTCAACTCCTCTGTTTGAATGTTGCTGAATTGAATGACGCGTTTGCTATTCACGACGCTGTCGATATAGTAACGCATGCGTTTGCGTAGGTTCTCCATTTGCATTGAGCAACGCTGATGGGTTTTTTTAAAGGTCATCGCGTATAGTTTCCGCTGTGACGAAATTGCGAGCGGTTGTGATTTCGTGCAATGATAAAGGCCATTGCTGTTTTGTGTGGCGACCTCTTTCAGTCCTAAAAAAATGAGTTTTCGGAATACGTCATTTTGTTGCTTGGCACTTGCATTTATGGGCCACTGTCTATCTATTAATTATTCAGAATTTAATAAGCAAAACAACTTGGTTCGAACAGTTTTGTTATTTGGGACTTTGACTAGTCCGAACAGTTTATTTGGTACTTTGGTCGATGACGAAAACTGTAATGACCTATGACGAAAAACAATTTGTTTATTTTTTATTTGGTCGATTCCATTAGTAGGAATTTTAGTAGCCAAAAACATTTAAAATAAAGCATTTATACGAACATTAGCTATTAAAATAAAATAAATTAAAAATCGGTTAACAAAGGTCAGATATCATTATTTTTGGTGCCCTCCGAAGGCGTTACACACAAATCAGTTAGTTAAAGTTGTTTTGCTATAGACAGTGGCCCATAAATAGTGTGAACCTTTTGTTATCGCACCTCAATCCCGATCAGGATCGGAGGCACGCCAGCCCAACACAATAAATCAACAACACGAAAAGTTTATTTCGAATGGACCAATGAGGGTGCGTCGCGTTATCAATTAAATCGGGATGAAGTAGGCACGTGTTGAAACTCTCGAAACGAGCTTGTTTTACAAGAGGCTTTCCTGGTTTCTGTCTCTCTCGCAAATGTCAATTGGGAATTGGTCATTGGAGCGCGTCGCGCGAGCCACCTCTGCACTGAACCCGGAACCCGGATTAACGATTTACGGGGAAGGCAATCGTCAGTTCCCGAGAATAAACTGCAACCTGATAATGGTGGTTGAATTGCAAGAACTGAAAAACGTATAGGACAACCACTCCGTACAATATGTTTGAGTAAAAAATAAATAATGGCAAACTTCGTCGGCCCCCACCAGTGGCTCAGTGGATATGGTCACAGTCTACTAAGCGGGTGGTCCCGGGTTCGATTCCCGGAACAGGCTTTCGTTTATTCGATCCTGTGGTACTGGAATGTGCCCCATCACACATTGCCATAGCGATACGAGGGGTACAATAACCTCCTGTAGTGCTATTCACCACAAAGCTGTGGTGTTACGAGTATTTAGTGTTGAGGTGCTTTCCAGTGTTGGGTATGAACGGAACGGAAAAGTTCTGTTCCTAGGAACTGGTTCCTTTTCTGGGGAACTTAGCAATGCTAGGTTCCTTTTAATTTCTATGTAAACTGTAACGTGAATTAGTTATTTGTTTTTGAGGAACTGGAACGGTGGTTCCTTTTCTGTATACAGAGTTTATTTTGCCAAAACCTTCAATTGTTATTATTTTTTTCCGTTGATAGCTTTTAATCTATGTCTACAAATCGGCATATGCCATAAGTTTTGTAATTTTTTTAGTATTTTTTGAGTTCTACATGTTGTTAAAAACACGTTTATACAAATGTGTTATTTATTATTTCACACAATATTTATATTTTTTTTTCATCGAAGGAACGGAAAAGTTTTAGGTTCCTTTTGAAAAGGAACTATAGAAACACCCAGGTTCTATTTAATTTCTGAAGGAACTGACACGGGAACTTGTTTTTTTTTTATCGGAAGAACGGGAACTGGAATCGTTTTTTTTTTAAGGAACGAACCTAACACTGGTGACTTTGAAATGGTCGTTAGTACAGATTGCAGTAAATTAATTAAATAAAAGTCTAATAGCGGGACACATTTAATCCATCATATATATTGGAAAACAAAACAAACAAGCTTTCCGCTTGACAAAATGAGAAGAAAAAAATTAACAAGATTATTGTCATTTACACAATGTGATTTTAAACATTTAAAAAAAAATCGTGTAAAATAATTTTACGAAATATAATGAGTGCAATGTCAAACATAATTGAGTTTCCGCCCAAGTCAGCCATATGGCGTCACCAATCGAGATTTTTATTTGCTTGTTATGCTGTCATCAAGTTTCCAATACACAAATGCTTTCTGTAACGTGTAACTTGTAAATTGCCTTTGGTTTGCGGTCGCTAATTTGTTTCTATTCAACGCAATTTTTTTTTTGACGCGGAAACCTTCGTGAACGAGTTTTAGCGCTCGTTGGCTTCTCGGTTGAGATCATTGTTAGTGTTGCACAACTTTGAAACCAGTTTTTTTTTTCGCCTGGCAGATAAATTATTTGGGGGCCACCCGGACAAGGTCCCGAGTACGGGTTCATTAATGCGATCGCGATCCAATCAGGAGCCGACTTGGCTCTCTATACTTCCTCTTCGACGAAAAATTCGAAATTATCTTTGATATGAATCGTACCGATTACGATTGTTGATGTTGATATTGCCGGGAATTGCGTTGACCAATTAAAATCGCGAATCGGGGAAGTTTGGCGATCTTCCAATGCCAAGTTTTTTTTTATTTATTTTTTTTTTTTATTTTATTTTTTTTTTTTTAAATCACCGTAGCGCCTAGTGCACTACAGGATTACTGCACCCTCGAACCTATAGAGATTATGTGAGGGGCAGGGAAGGGGTATATATATTGCCATACATATTGCCATAGCGACACGAGGGGTAGTAATCCTCAGTGTTGGGTTCGTTCCTTTTGAAACGGATCCCATTCCCGTTCCTCCGATGAAAAAAGGAACCAGGTCCCGTTCCCATTACTCAAAAATAAAAAGGAACCTAGGCGTTCCTCCGTTCCACAAAAAAGGAACCAGTTCCTGATAACGGGAACTTTCCGTTCCGTTCCTACCCAACCAACACTGAAAATCCTGTATACTACGGTGATAACAAATTAAACACAAGTGAAATACGACTATACTCGATTATTGCATTTTCGATTGTTTAAGCTTTATGTGTGGCAGTCAAGTTAGGCTCAATTTGCGGCAGCAAAACTGACAAGTTTTCTTTTTCCTCTGTCATTTTGACGAGAACCGGTTATTTTCTCTCTTTCTAATCGGTTTCTGGCGTCGCGCTTATGCTTCTCTCATATTAGCGAAAAAAGTGTTCGATTTCGGAGAAATCCTTGTTTTTCTCCTAGCGCGTTGGCTGTTATTTGAATAAATACGTATAAATCTTTTGAACACTTTCTGTTCAATTCCAGACTTTGCCGCAAGCCGCAAACAGAATGGACAATAATGGGTGTGCCTTGCTCTGCAAGGCGCAAATCGCAGGTGGCAGCTTGATGGTGATCCGGCTCCTAGCCGTTGGCTGTCAGTTCGACAACTACGAAGGTAACTATTGTGATATTGATATATTTTTTTTATTATCAAATTGCACAAAGGCAACGCGTTATAGTTGATACATGCAAGATTAGTGAAGAAAATGAAAAAAAAAAAAAATAATAATTGGGGGAATCGAACCGTTCTTGAATTTATTCGCGTAATAGAACAACAAAAGTTCAGGAAAAGTTTACACGAACTAAAATAGTTTTAATTAAAAAAGCGCATGAAGAAATAACATTAAAAAATAACTATTGGCGCCATCATTGTACGTACCGATGGCTCAGTGGGTATGGCAACATTCTACGGAATGGACGGTCCCGGGTTCGATTCCCGGCACAGGCTCTCGTTTATTCGACGAGCCTGGGGTCCTGGCATCACCCCTGAGCTTCCATTAGGGAGTCCAGAGCATAGGGGTGGATCCTGCAGTCTGGCTATTCCAGCTGCCATCCCTCTTCC
>JAUJYS010002599.1:0-14472 GCA_033995665.1 Melogona broelemanni | reverse complement strand
AACTTTTCGCGAAGATCTGTTAAGATGAATTTTTGGTGCCTTTTTTTTGTGGCCATCCTGTATATATATATATATATGCGCGCGTTCCGAGGAATAAAATCAGTTTCGTGCATGAATACATCTGTCCCTGTAAATATACTCTTGAAAACCAGATGTGGCATACATTTGCAGAAATCAGTCACGGAATGGATTTAGTCATTTAGTTGCGAGTTTGGAGTTTGTGATGCAAAGTGACTGCGCTAGATAAGCGTCTGCAAGGCAAAATAGCGATCCTACCGGGTTTGTTCCGAACTATGGCCAAGCAATTGGAAAAAATGAGTAAAAATGGAGGGCGCTGCATGTATTTCAATATCAGTTAATCCTATCGTATCGTATATCCAAGAACGTTTTCAATGGGAAAATTCCCCTCACCGTATCGCAACAGGAGATTCTGTACCCCTCGTGCTGCTTAGGCAATATGTGAGGGGCACATTTTCTCTAGTACTCGTAGGAATTATCGATTGATAAAATACGGGCTGCAATCTAATCGGAACCGAGCCACGAGCGCAAAAATTTAAAATAAACAAGTGAGTCACAGGTTCGAATCTCTAAATCATCATGGTCTTATTTTTTTTATTTTGTTCGACCACGTCGATAAAATTAACTTTAACCAATTTAGTAAGTGCTGCTCGTCCTTACACTATCTCGAAATAAATTCGCCAGAAACGTTCTTTCCAACTGGCATTGGAAACACTTATTCTGGTCGATTCAAAATCGCATAGGCAAGCGATCAGCCGGTTGCTGCAACAACCTAAGGTGTTACACGACTGTAAAAAATGCGATATCGCATTTACGACCATATATAAACTAGATGTACCGGCGCATAAGAACCTCGTAAACGACCGAATCTAAGGTAAACTGCTCCGGTATGACCACGGGTTCGAATGTGGGGGCGAATCAACTTTCAAAAAGTGTGTCACACTTCGCAAACTTAAAAAAGTAGGTCCCGATTCCCGAACACACACATACGCATTTTCGCAGCCATTGGGAATAATCTTTCGAAGGTTTATGAGCACAAGAACAAACAATGCACATAACTTAAGTCACTGAACCGATACAATTCAAAAATATTCGGAATGATCTTTGTTTTAAACATTAAGAGATTTTATGCGAACAAGCGAAAAATTAGCATATACATTTCTGATGTAGACTATATTCGACATACGGGGAACAAAATTGACATTTTAACAGTTTATTTTTTATTTATTTTTTGGCTCTTTGGCTTTTCAAAGATTAAATTTGTTTTTGGTGCCTTGAAAAAAAATACCGAATTGGGTCGGCCGTCTGGCCCACCACTGCATTTGCAGAACAGGCATGTGCACGCCGGTACAAGGTTTGCGAACGTTTTTAACAACAACGCCAGTATTGCTACAATCGGCACTGAATGTTTCAAAAAGTAATTGAAATGTGTCGAATGATTTACATGGTTGTACAGACCATTTTCACCAATCATCGAACGGAATCTCAACTGCCAGATGATTTGAGCCTCGAACCTACTTTAAAATGCAAAGTTCATTTGAGAATGACAACACAAGCAAATATAGACGCAGCGCTTTATCTCCAGGTGGTAACACTTGGCAAATATATTTTTTAATGACGAACAGTATGAGAAACATGTTTCACCAATACCCGGGAATCGAATAAAAGAGATCCTGCGTCGGGAATCGAACCCAGGACTGTCATACAAACAGACGGCCGCAATAACGACTGGGCTACGACTAATCGTACCAAACTTGAACGTTTAAAATGCCATTTATTACGAACAGGCATGTTGGGCGATCAAACCCCAAAATTTCCTCATTACAAATTCATTACATGACATCATTGTAACGTTCCATTTGCCCAAAAGCTTTGAAAATTGGCATTGAAAATTGACAACACAATGAGATTGTAACGTCCCCATTTGGCGGCCATCTTGGAAAGCTGGTAAAATCCCACACCAGCCCCGAAAACGACGCCATATTTTATTCTGCTCTCTCCTCAGTCTTCTAGCTCTCACGCGCACTTTCCTTTCCAATTATTGCGGTTCATTCGTGGTTTATCGAACGTGAAAGGCTTCGAGAGCTTTTAATTCGGAAGGAAAACAAACGCTTCGCTAACGTTACATTGTTACCTGCGCCGAGCGGCGTGCAGTGTCGCTGAACCGGAGACACAACACGGAGGGGCCCCCTCGTAGAAAGAAAGGGGTTTCGGTCAACCCTTTTTCGACTCGAATCCAACAGACCCGAATCCAACCGACCCGTACGTAATTCTACTTGAATGATGCCGGGTCGGTCAGATCCAAGGAATCCGACAACGACCCGACATACCCAGAAAAGAAACGCTCGGTTAGAATGACTGACTACCTGTCACGATCATTGTGTTTAATTTTGACTACGATTGGGGAAAATCGTCCGGCTTATTGAATATAATTCGACGTCAGAAAACGTTGACTCCGCGACGCTAACAAGAATTTAATTATCTACAGTGATTGACAAACACCGTTTCGGTTTAATCGACAATATGGCGTTTCCGTGTTGTTGTTTTTTGTTAACTATAAAATATTCACAAATTTCCATTTTAAATGAACAAATTATTGAGATATTGATTTAAAGATAATTTATGTTAACCATTTTGACGATTGCAGAAATTTCAAGAAAAGAACAAAATGATATTTATATCAACTGAATAGTTTGATAATATGAAATTTAACAACTTTTACACAAATATAAACAATTTCAGATTTCTCAAAGGATACGTCAGAGACAACACATTATGTGCATTAAAAACGTATGACTTGCATTAAAAAAATATACAAAACTATTTCTGGAACCAAACACAAGATTGCCCAGCAGCTGTCATGCCAGCTTCCTTAAATTAGACATTCACCATCCCAGCACCAGAAAGACTAGCTAAAAGGTTATCATAAACGTGTAAAAAAAAATCAGCTGCAGAGATACAAGTATTCTCTCGCTTGGCATAACTTTTAAACGGATAATCTTTCGCAGGTGCACCATCCTAACTCCTCTCTTCCCCGAAATAAAAAAAAACAAGTTTAACACAATTTGGAATCTGGCGTCCATCTTTCTACGTGCTTAAAGTCAACGACGACCATAGATCGCAGAAAGTCAGGCCAATTGACTTTCAGAGGATGCTTTCAATGCTAAACATGTCAATGAAACAAAATTATTGCAATTTATGTAACAATTTTTTTCAGTGAATGAAATATGAGTTTTTGTGAAAATGAAAATTAACCGATGTTCACTGAATTTTATTGTTTTTTTTTTCTTGAATAAATTCGCGTTGTCTATTTGGATTTTAGATCAAGCATAAAAAACATTACAACTGGTAAGTTTTGATTTCAGCAATCTGATTAACTACACCTTGCATAACGTTTGGCTAAAACTAATACTTACAACCACAATCCTTATAAAATTGTCTTAACAATACATAGTATCTCTGTACTCGATTTCTAATATTTTCTGTAACCAAATATTGCCATTTTAATTAATACTGATAGCAGTTTATACAGAGACTGAAACATTAGTTTCCAGCAGTCTATAGTGGTCCTCGCGCATTCCGCGGAAGCCGAAAGAGAAAAAAAACCAAGATGACGGGTCGAACACCCACACTTCCGATTGGCCAATACCAGCGTTGGCAACCAGGAACGTGAGGAAATTACGGTTCGAACCACGCTTCTGCGCATGCGCGCGCCGCATGGTTTTGACGCAAAAGCAGTTCTGGATGGCGATCAGACCGACAATAACACAGGAACAAGCGAGCGGAAAAACACCCCCCCTCCCACCATCTCAGGTAGAGGTGCAGAACTTCAGCATCGCCTCCGTAACCTTCAAAACAAACAAAATGTCATTCCAGGATTTAAAAACAAAAAATGAATGCGAAAAGTTAAACCCTCAAGAATTTGTTTCCGCAAGCAGACCCGAAGTGACCTATGGCTGGGGCCAAATAACCAGTTAAGGGTGAATATCGTATGTCACATTTTCAATGTCCCACCCCGAAGTAGGGAACTTTCATTCCGAAGATAGGCGGGTGTACGAATTTCTCTCTCCCTAAAAATTTCGGAGATCTCGGTCGGGAACCGAACCCGCGATCACGAGCCCGCGATCTCCGTTCCAGTTCCTAAAAAATAAACTGTTCCTAAATTTCCTTCCTAGGATAAGGAACCTAGGCAATCCTAAGTTCCTCAAAAAAGGAACCGGTTCCTTGTAATTAGTAACGGAATTTTTCCGTTCCGTTCCTACCCAACACTGATCATTGAAACCAGTGAAAATAAGTTCGAAGTAGGTTCGATATCCTTTTTCTCTCGTCGAATATTTCGTTCGGTTCGAAGCGCGGGATCCCAGGAGGGTGTCATGGAGGGTGTATGGGGGGGAAGCACCGGAAAAAAGGAAAACCCAAGAAACGGGCCAATTGTTTACCTTTTAGCGCACGAAATATACAGGAAGCGTGTTATTATCGATCATCAACAGGAAAGTAGGCGCGGTTCGGCTACACGCTCGTACGAGCCGTTCGACGTGCGGAAGCAAAAAATATGTTTGCCGGCATTAAATATCCTGCTCTTTTTATTTATTTTATATTTACGGCGAATGAGCAAATTCCTTAGTAGTCTACATTGGTTGGGCGCAACAGACAGACGCCATGGAGAAGTAAAATTTTCATCAACAGTTACGAACACCAGTCGGTTATCTTAGTGCCATCCATGGGGAGGGGGGGGGGTGGACCTGAATTAAATTAATTATTTTTTTCGCAAATAAAAAAAAAATTGAACATGTAAAGCGTGAAAACAATTTACTTTACAAAATATATGATCATCTTAGATCAATATGTTTTGTATTTACTAATTGATTAGCTTTTTATTTATTTTTTACTTATTCATAAAACGGAGATTAATTCGATTTAAGCGTTTAGAAAGTACGCATAAGTGAAAGTATACTTGTGTATTTTATATTTTTAATAAATTACTCAAGTACTTCAAATTGGGTACATTCAAATTGGTCGCGCCGGTTATTTTAATTTTAATCGAAGTACATCTAATCCAGCGTTATCTACCAGATTAATATAAACTAATCGTATCCGCATCTAACTATCACCCGTGTAAGAGGCCATAACTATGCAGATATTTGCAATTAGTGGTGGTGGCGATACAGTAGTCATTCGACCGCAACATATACAAATTACCTGGAAATAAGATACAGCTATACAAATGTTATAAGTTAAAATGTAATATGCACACGTATGGATATAACTTATCACCAATCTCCTAAAAAAACAGTCCCAGCATAAATAGAGATCTAAAAAGCGTTATCAATCGAAACACGTAAAACGAACTTCACCCAACAAATAATAGCAAAATTTACAAGTCAAGTTTCGAACGCGCGAACCGGCGATGCGTGTATAGGAGCCGGCATAGTTTGCATACTAATTGAAACATCGACAAAGTTGGGAGTTGACATTCAATTCGGAGAGGCAATGGGTTTACGCAATCGTATTATGCAAGGCGGACACGGGGGAAAAATGGCGTAACCGCATTGTATTTCTATCCGGTCATCACTCACAGCATCCCCGACAGACAATGAACAATTTTGTATAAATTGTATATACACGTTCACCGACGGATAACCAATCAGGCGCGAATGACGTCACGCGGCGGCCTTCTCGCCCAATGGCGGGCAGGTGGTTTGCATTTAACTTGACTCGAACACGACAGCGCCGAGTGTTTCATTTTAAATGTTTGTTTTTTGCGTACGCATACGTGACAGTCTTAAGGCAATTGCGGTCAAACGTTTAAGCCAGATGGTGGAAAATGAATACCTATTTTTTTATTTTATTTATTTTTTTTTTTTTTAAATCCTTTGAATTTTCATACCAGACCAGGCGTTTATCCAAAATTAAATTTGGTATTCAAAGAGATATTTTTTTACAAAAAAAAAACATCTTTATCACTACAGGAGATTCTGTAAACCCTCTAGAATCTTGAGCATCAGCCAATAATAATTTTCTCAAAATGAAAAAAGTTAAAGGTTGAGGTAAATTAAAGGTTCGATTCACGGTGCACGCTCTAGTTTATTCGATCATAGGGAATCTGAGCTTCTCACATAACCCCATAGCAACACGAGGGTTACATAATCTCCTAGTGATCACGAATAATAAGAAAAAATATATTTTGCACTGTTATTGACGCTATACATAGATTGGGAAACATGAAAAGACAATCTGTTCAGTAAACAAAGTCTTGGAGCAACGCCTCAACGCGTTTTCCACCCACCCATCCGAAATCGTACGCAGCAAGCCAGCTATGATGGCATCGCCACTCGAGCGGTCGTTTCGTGCATTTCAATTTGTCGTTTTACATTTGGAGCATGATAAAAAATAATGACGTATGCCGCGCCAACTACAGAGTAGTCAGTCAGTCGATTGCCACTCAACTTGTCAGTTTAAGCGGAGTGAATGATCGCGAGGTATGTGAGCGCACTTACTGGAGGCGAAATGTGATTGGGAATTGGGATATCAACAGAATTACGATACAAACGTTTGGTATTTTTTTTCGCTATTTCTTGCAAACCTATTTTAGTCATCATTTGGTTGTTTAAATGTGGATGGCCATAAGCTTTTGGGACTAGTTGTCCGTTAGAAATTATTGTCTGAAAATTAATTTTTGAATTGATTGTTGTCTCGTTAGGAATTATTGTTCACCTTTGCAAAAATTCCGCACATTCAAAAGGTCATGTATTATAATTATTATTATTATTTCATATCACTGTAGTTAGCAGGATAATTTGTTTCCCTCCTATCGCTTAAGCAATGTGTGGGTTGCACATTTTCACCGGTACCCGGGATCGAAAAAAAGATCCGCGCGACGGGAATCGAACACGGAACCGCAGCCAGTTGCAATACCGACTGGACTTCACTCATTTGGATTATTTGGAAAGCAAAAAATTAATAAATTAATTAATGCTAATTTGCATTTTACATAGCCGGGAAATCTCGATATTTTCGGTGTCACAGAAAAACTTTCCTAAACAAGTATGAAATTTAAAAATCTGCCTATCTGAAGAATGCGCAAAGAGCCACAGGCTACAAATTTTTGATTAGTTGTGGCGAAATGACTACTCGAGCACAAGATTAATTTCGCATATTCCCTATTCAGCCGCATCGCTTAAAGATTTTTACAAAAAATGCGCATTGTTATTTATGACGAAAACTAGCAAGGTAACCTTGCTAGTTTTCTTCATAAATAACAATGCGCAATTTTTGCGCATCTCCAACACTGAGGTTTCCCCAACACACTGGAGAAACCTCAGACTGACATAACTCAGACGTGATTTAAAAAAAAAAACAAAAAAAAAACAAAAAAAAAACGACGGTGATTGATAAAAAGAAGCACGCCATAACGAGACACAATAGGATTTCTCTTCAATACAACCGCGGACCGATTTTAAATAATGAAAGATAACTGAATCGAACTCGGCGCAGTCAACCTCGTCTCGGTGAGGACAGGCAGAGGCAGACAGACGACGTCACCTCAGCCGGATATCCAATGGCGCGGAACCAGCTTCATAAATGCCGTTAGAGAGACCGATCGCGCTCTTGACCTAACAGGGAGGAAACTGCGCACAATGACCACGTTTCTTCTTTTCAATAAAGAGCCTGTACTGTAGAATAAATTGCCGAGAAACGACGCCGGTCCCCCCGCCGCTTCAAAAACAATTTGCGTCTACCAATGTTGGGCATATAATCATCGCGTTTTAATAGCAATACCCGTCGACTGTAAACAGGAAACGGGGGCCGGCAGGGCGACAAAAATCAGCAGGTAGACTGGACCCGCAATCATTGACACGTCAGACTCTAAAATATAGCTTTACTTCATTAACCTCTTATTCATTAGTGATAGTGATAAGCACTGTATGACTTAATATTTTTACCAGGACTGAATAAACGGAGAAATCCAGGACCATTGCACCAGAACACGTCGGTCGCCCAACGTACCGGCTGGGCAACGACGAGTCAGTCGTCCAACTGTTCTCCAGTGTTGGAAAGGAACGGAACGGAAAAATTCTGTTCCTAGAAACTGGTTCCTTTTTCGAGGAACTAAGGAAAGGTTAAGTTCCTTTTTTGAGCAAGTGGAACGGAGGTTCCTTTTCTATATATATGGATCTTTTTAAAATCACTTTTAATTGTCTAAAAGTACAATTTTCAGAAGTGACAGAAGAACAATTTTACAGCATCAAACAGAAATTGCTAAAGATTTTGATCATTGATTTTCTCCATTTGGCATCAGCATGAAAGTAATCACAATTTTGTTGTGCTTGCACAGCTTGGCATTTTATAAAAATATTCCTTATTCAAAGGAACGGAAAAGTTGCAGGTTCCTTTAGAAAAGGAACTAGAAACGGCCAGGTTCCTTTTAAATTCTGTAGGAACTGAAACAGGTTCCTTTTTAAATTGAACGAACCAAACACTGATATTATCTTGCATTTTATATCAACAGGTAACTGTATACCTTGTTTATTTGCCATTATTTCTAAACATTATAAAAGACGAAAGATCAGCCTCACACTAACCGGCCTCTCTTTAAATCAAAAGAAAATCTCACCAACGGAGAGTACTGGCGCTTCAATCACCTAACGGTCGCCAAGGGAGAAAAAATTAAATCTATCATTGGAAACAAATTTCCAAACGTTGTGGAACGACCGACCCCTTTGTAACAACAACAACACAATAAATACATAAATCGTGCGCGCACGCGCATGAATACACAACCGTACTTCTTTCGTCGTACGAAAATCAGTGGGCTGGCATCAGGTAAGAAAGAGGAGGATCTGGATGGACTGAACCGGCCAAAAAGGAAGAAGTAGTAGGAAGAAAAAAAAGGGTTTCGACCGCCGTCGTGCCGAGAAGAGAAGAGGAGGAATAGGAGAACGGAACGATGATGACAGGCGGCTGGCCTACATGGCCACCAAACCACGGCGTCCAGCGATGCACGACAACGCAGGCGCCGGCGCCGTTTAAGCGATTCGCGCATTTCATCAAACACGTGGACGTGTGTAATTTGAATGCGGTATTTAGCAACGGAGGGAAGCAAGGAGGATAACCACTATTTTGTACGCAAAATAATGTTCCTCACTACGCCATTAGCATGCCAGTGCGACCAGATAACCATTGTTTGTATTAATAATATTCAATTATCAACAGAGTTACACAAAAATCAGAAAAGTAGCTATTAACCACTGTGTCATTTGTAAATAACTTGCATCGTTAGAGTTGAAAGCTAAATTTGAAGATGTTTTGTCTTCAATCCACAAGCGAATCGCCCGATAAGTCCAAAAGTGCCACTTAGGCGCCACCAGCGACGAAATGTCGTTTTAACCTTTCCGAAAACTATTGACACTACCATATTTGAGCACATTTGCTGACTGTGAAAGTTAATTTTATTTGGGCAAGACGCCGAAAGCGCTTTCAGCTTCGATCGCTACTTATCCTACTCTATCTATTGGCATTATTAGCCACACTGAGTGACAACACAACATCGAAAATCAGTCAGGTCAAAGATATTCGAAATCCCCACCCACCCATATCTCCTCATGAAAACGTGACATAGAAGAACAAATTCAATAATCAATATGATGAGTAGTGACGATGAATGATCATCGCTTCGACAAGAGCATACATACATGTACATACGGTACCGGTACACAAGACAGAATTAAGATGCGAGAGCGACCGACAAGTCAATTTCCGCCTGACTGCGTTCTGGGTCGAGTGGTCGACAAAAGATTTAATTTTAGTTATTCGAAATGCACTGAGCGTGTTCGTTCGATCTGCCACAACAGATGCGTAAATATAGGTTGGATCCGCATTTGTAAGTCCTCGAAAACAGTTCACATTAGTTTGGTAAGTCACGTTTGTTACAACTGGCGCCACTAGGGGCGCTCCACCAAACGTCACCAGACCGTAACTAGCAGCAATTAATACAAAAATTCATTGAGCGACGAAGATCATTTAAAAATATGAATTCATTTAAAATAATAGTCAAACAATTATAAAGTGTTTCAATTTTTGTTCATTACTCATCGGTAATTATGCCCGATAATACGGCAATTATACTGTTATTAATCATATTTACCACCGGGCATTAAAAAAATAAATTAAAGTTTATTCGTCATTTATTCGACATTGACCTTGGCGTGCTCCCGCACTTATCATTTCCATAAAAAATATGTTGGTTTCACGCTAACGATTTTGGCATTTTGCCCTCATTTTTTTAATGTGGTGGGAAGTGTGACAAGATTTGAAGCTTTCACTTTGTTCTGGTATTAAAAAAAAAAATAATGAAAACTTGCAGTACACAAAAAACTAAGTGTCACGAGAAATAGGTTTAAAAAAATGAGAATTTGGTTAAAAAAATTTGGTTTCGGAGAATTACAGCGTAATCTGCACACTTGCTCGTTCCGTTGGTTACAACAAAGCAAAGGCTAATGTTTGGATAAGGATTGACTAAAGATGGTTTCTTTGGCAGTACTGTTACATAAACACATACGTATTTTTTATTTTAGATCAAAGCCATAGGGAATGAATTCCAACCATTCATTCCCTTTTGGCTGTAAGTTAATCGAGAGAAAAAAATCAACACTACAAAAAAAAAAACCCTACTTCAACAAAAAACGTCACCGTTCAATCTTCCTAAATGTATATGACCAGCTAAAAATCATAACGCCCACAATCATCCAACCGATTGGCAGACTTCAGTGAGTAATATTTCATTATACCACGGCCCAAGGGTCGTACCAATCGACCGGGTCACTTCAAATAAAACCCGACCCGCAACGATCATTCACACATCGGAGGCCACAGAGACCCACACACGTCGAGACTGTCAAAAACGCATTGCTCAGCTCAACCGTTGCGAGATGAAGGTTTCCCCCAAAATCGAGTTTAACAAACCACATCACTACACACATTCCACGTAGGTGGGCGCGCCCTCCCGCGCCAAATTTTCGAATCAAAATATTTTCTTGACGGCAAAAGCGCCCGCCAAAAAAAAAAAAAAAATGGTTGGCATACAAATTGTACCAGTTCCCAATTACGCTGGCGATGGTTGAAAAAAAAAAACTTCGTTTAAGTTTCTCTATCGCTTAAACAATTAGGAAAAGTAGATCAGCCATGCCATGCACCCCCGCATATCACGCGAGGCACATTTTCAGACTCAATTTGTCAGTTCTAGGCCGCCACGAACAATAAAGTCTACGCGACGTGCAGGGTGGCCACATTTAAAAACGAAGAAATTCCAAGACGTGGGAACATAATACTTTAAAAATAATTTATTAAACATTCTTTCGGAAGAGCGCTTTTAGTATTTCATCATAATTTCAACAATTTAGCTGTGTGGTCTATTATCACGCCAAAAAAAAATCAATAGTCCGATTGATATTTTATTTCGAACATTTTGGTATTCGGGGGCGTTGTAAAATTATGTATCCAGCAGTTTATAATTCAATATGGCTTTGTTTACTCATTTATTTAATCAATTAACCGCTTTTCTAACTCAAAACTGTAGTTTTTTTTTTTAATCACCGTAGTGCCTAGTGCATTACAGGATTTCGAACCCTCGTTGAACGAATTGCCCCCAAATAACCTGGAATGAAAGACAAATTAAACTAAACAGAATACCCATGCACTTTTTATTATTATTACGGTACCAATTAAATTAAACTACCGAGCTACTCGACAAGCTTTTACTTAAAATATGCCAGTTATTGTGTTTCCGTTCTATAAGTAAAACAGACAACCCTACAACACAAATTAATCGCAGATTAAGTTGATTTCAAAAAATAAAATATTTCGCCACCATCAACAGCCATAAATTCTCTGACGTCCGGTTACCCTGTCCCGCTGATGCATTCCCGCAACGCGACCGCCCTCCCGCGCACAGAAGCCGAATTTTAAACTTTTTGGTGCATTGATCTTTTTGATTCGCTCGGTCGTTCTAGTCTACTGAAAGTCCGCCGAACAGTAGCAAAACTTCACTAATGGCGGAGGTAGTTATACATTGAGGAGTAGTGGGGGCTGGCCTTATTTGTGTTCAGCCATGCAGCGCCCCTCCCATCGCCAAAAACCGGCCCGAAAACACACGAATTTGTCACACCAGATTTCGCTACAACGTTGTACACATGCACTTACACGGCTAATTAATGGCACTAAACGTCCGCGCAATCAATTGCGCGTTAGCGCACTCGGAAGTGGCCGGGCGCCCCCCCGGTTGGCTGTTCGGTTCCGATTGGTGCAAAACGTAGGCACACGAGGGCGTCCATCATTATTCAGTTAGCCAAATGCGCCCGCTGCTTAATCATTATGTTTGTTTGTGCTGGTCACCCATGAACAAACAGGCAGGCGCAACTCATCTATTCAAGATGGCCGCCGCACGACAGATTCGCCATTCCATGGGTATTTAGACACTGCAACTACAGCTATTACAACGTACAATTACTGTTTCCAAGTAGAACCGCAAGGTGGCGATATCTACTAGCAATTTTTATTTTTATTTCATCGCTTTGTTTTTCTCATAAATTCAGAAGCGGCAATTATTTCGAATTCTACGTCAAAGCATATTTTTTTCTTCCGAATTGCTATATAAATAATAATAATTTAATTGTTTTAAAATACACAGTCCATAAAACCTTAATGGCAAGTGCAAATTTGGCTAGTGGCAATTAAATTTGACTTCGTTAAAAAACACGCGTAGAATGACAGATATTTCGACACGTAACTAAAAAACAAAATATAATGTACCGGTAGCAAAAGGAACACCTTTTCATTTTGCCCACCAAAATTAAAAATTGGTATTTTTACAAATGCTTTAACAGGTATTAAACGTACTTGTAAATTGTCTACAGCACAGTACCTGATCAACGTATTTTTAGAAGAAAAAAAAAAGACGCCTTCTAATTATGTATACTTTCTGTTCCAATTATCGACAACAAAAGTAAACTTCAAAAGAACGACAAAAGTAAAGTTGACTGAAAACGCCACCGTTATTGGGTTAGTAACGCCATCGAGAAACCGATTTCCTTAATTGACTTAATAATGACCGCGCAATTTATAAAAACCATCGAACTCCACATAATTGGGTGATAACGTCCTCTCGCACGAAAATAAAAACAAAGCTTGTTTTGTCCAGATTTCTCAACCGATACCAATAAATAACGGCCCGCGTAAAAAAAAAAAACCTCGCGCCGCACTAAAACTAAAAAAACAACATGGTGTGGTGCAACAAACCATCAACGCGTTTTAAGCGAGATCAACACCCACGCTTATGTATTGCGCACGCACATTTTTATGTCAGAAATCTGGCCTATATCTCCACACACTCATTAAAGAGTAATAACAACTATAACATGTCTATAAGCAGCAAAGCGCAAGATATTGTCACGAACCCCTCCTTTTTCGGGGGTCCTGGGGTAAACACCCTGTTATTTTTCACCAAAGTGGGTTCCCTAGTATTTTATTTTTTTTGTTGTGTGACAAGAGTCCTTGATCCAGGTGGCATTCTGGGAAGTACTCTTAAAAGTGTTATAAGTTATGTGCAATAAGAAGGTTAAGTGCTTTTATATTTCAATTTGTTCAGAGTCATTAAGGGAGTAAAAGAACTCTCTATTTGTGCAAAGTAATTTGGCAAGAGTTGTGAGAGAATGTTAAAGTATGGTAAAGTTAATAAAAATAGTTATTGAACCTTAATAACTCAAGTATTGAAGTTTCAGTAGTTAATCATTTTTGCTGGAGATGGTGGAAAATTGATTTGACATGGTGTACTTGAATAAAGGAATTTGAGTTTAAGTCCTTTTAAGTAATTTACCAGAAAATTACAATGGGGTAGTTTTCATACTTAGGAGGAATACTAAGGTTGAATTTTAGTACTTATCAGAAAGGTGTCAAAAGAAAGTTGGAGAGAACAGTACACTAGAACTAAAGAAGTTAAAATTTCTTCTTAAAAGTGATTTTTCATAAAGTTATGAATTTTCTAAATTTCATGCCTAAGAGGGTCACTAATTTGAAACTTTGTTTTCTTTTGGTGTTATCCAGAAATGTGTTTAAATAATGTTGTCAGAAATGATGAGACTAGCAGAAAAATACCAAACTTCAAGCTCTAGGACCCTCTGGTAAGAAATAAAACCAATTTGGACATATTTGCTGGCCAGTCCAGGTGAGCTGGAAAGGAAGGATATTTCCTTAAATAATGGTCGGACTTGCACCTCTAGCTCCTTGAGACCTTTCCAAATCCGTAAAAATATTAGAAATCGGTTAATCCTTCATTTAGCTGTCCTATTTTAAAGTTTGGCCAGGCCGCCCCCTACCTACTTCTTGTTGGTAAAAAGTGTAAAATGTTAGCATGTCATTACAAAAAGGCACCTTGGTATGGTTTCTTGTCATGCTTTACTT
>JAUJYS010002598.1:0-14474 GCA_033995665.1 Melogona broelemanni | reverse complement strand
TAAGTCAGTTTCGCTACGCACCCCACTCGACACCGTATTTTCAGGTCGCTCATGTCTTGAACGTGTAACTTAGCCGTCTTTCTTGTCGATCTATATTTTTATTTTTTTGCCTGAAATTTCTGGAAGTGTTCCCGTATTCGTTCCTAAATGGTTAAGGATCAATTCAATTTTCAGTTTATAATCACACGGCTCCTAAAAAAATCTCGTCTTTTTCTTCCGGTATCGTCAACAGTGACTCAACGATACTTGAGGCTCTCGCCGCCCCATGTCCTATTTCGTCGGCATCCTGGACTTTATACGCCGATATTATCTTCATTTTGACTTTACCAACTTTTGAGAATTGCGATTCTCTTTCCATTTCACCACGTTGCCAAAAAAGAAATTGCCAAAGATATTTCGTTGTCTGTGATGTAATTTGGGCTAATCTAACATCATGGTTTTATTCCGTTTCGTAGGCTTACTTATACAGCTCGGCGAAGAATATTATTGGAGTGGAAATGAATGGCGAATTGTGCGAGCTGCAGAAGAGGGAAGTGAACGCCCACGCTCTGGCTGATCGAATCAAGGTAAGCGGCAAGAACGGGACGGTCGGTCCCGCGGGGGGGGGGGGGGAGGCAGGCAGCACCGGAAATAAAATGAAGCAAGGTCCAGAATATAATGATGAAGCGGAAAGGAAAACGGATGTCCGTTAGTATGGGCTAAAAAAATCCATCATTCCCGGAGAGCCCAATTTGTCTCTACAGGATGGCCACAAAAAAAAGGCACCCCAAATTGTTTTAGCTGCAAATTGAGCAAATGTTTACATAATGCTTTGAAATTTTGTAAAAACATTTACAAACTAATTACAAACAAATTTATTATTTCAGTTTTTTTTCCAGTGTCCTAATTTAAAAAAAAAATCAAACGCGGAAACAAACTCTGCTGGGCAAATTTCGCGTCTATTGACGGCTATTGCAGCCATTTCATGCAGACTTCTGAAAACAATTCAAATTAAAAACAAATGTTTTTTTATGCCTGCACAAATTACTTCGAAATACCAGTCTTTCGCACAATAAATCCGTGACTTTTGTAACTTTAGGGTCACTTCTCCTGGTTCAAAACCAATTGTCAACTTATGCCATATTTTCTTTATTTGCGGGCCTTTTTTGGTCTCCCGATTTCCGCACGACTCTCAATGTGTATGAATCAATTCACGGTTATTATTTCTCAAGACGGTTTTAAAAGCATCACCTAGCACAATAATGTTTTTGTTTTCCGTAAAAAATATCGCAGTTAGGTCGCCTCACTGAACGCTAGTGTGAATCAAGTTAACAACGGCACGAGTTGTCAATGTTGACGGCGTAGTGAAGCGCCCCCTAGGAACAGAAAATTTTTCATTGTCATTTTTGCGCGAAAAATTTGAAAATAAGGGGTTGATAAACACCCATGCCAAGTTTTAAGAAAATCGGTTAACTTTTTGCGAAGATCTGTTAAGATGAATTTTTGGTGCCTTTTTTTGTGGCCATCCTGTAGATGTGAGGAAAGCATTGGCCAAATAATCGTCGCGCAAGTATAACAGTTTTGGGCAATTATGTTTGTGGTTCGGAACGTTTGTACACATGTAAGTGACTCAACGTCTTTGGTGGGGAGGAAAAAGTGGCCTGGTAGAATTTATTAACAATACAAAAAGAGCAATCATGAAAGGCAGGTTTATTTGAGAAAAATATGTTTTATTATTTGTGTTCATTGTTTAGTACAATAATTATCTGGGCATAGAAAATCACATTGACAAATGTTCCAAAACATAGTGCAGAAACTAATTATTGTGTAAAATATATTATTTACATTTGACGAATATGTGTATATAAAATCTGCATGTGGGATGGGTGTTGTGTCATTGGATTTTTGTGCTTGTTGTCTATTCACCAATGCTGACTGCCTTCATCTTTTGATCTATTGTACTGATCTGCAAAATGAAAATAGAGAAATATTATATTCTGAATTCAAACAAGTGCATAAACTGTGTAAAGTGTGTAAAAGCAAAGTCATAAGCTTTTGAAGTGCTTCCTCGAATGTTGTGGTGCCGCGCTGTATCCCACTTCTGACACCAAATGTGAGACTCTTACGGATGTCAAAAGTAGACTCAGAAGTATTCACAAACACAGAAAATTACAAAAAAAAGATTTATTTTATAATCATCGTACGTCGCACCAAGAATCTCGGTTTAACGTGGGGAAGGGATTACAGCGGGTTAAACTAACCATTTACTGTACACTCATGTTCAATGTCAGAACAATCTTTTGATTTAAAAGAAATATACTTTTCAAGAAATGTTTTTTTAACAAAAATATACCCGAAAATCGAACACAAAACTGCATACCATTTGAAACAGTGAAATAGAAAATAATGTTGCTCACAAATTAATTCTCTTAATCAGTCTCTTCCTTCCTCTTTACAATGTATTATTACGATAAGATTCACAACCAACCTTGCCTTTCACAATCAAAAATTACATTCGCAAACTATTTTTTTTAATGTAAACAATTGATTCTTCGAATCCGGTCAATCTAGCCCGCCTGGTGCTGCGGCCCCGTCTCCGTCGGGCTTCAGCCTGGCTTGTGGCGTGAAGGGTCCTGCGGGAAGTTGTTCAAAAACCAGGCTTGGTAATTAGCAAAGTACAATATGTTTTATTATTTCAAAACAATGATAACTGTACGAAATGGTATGATACTTCCGAACTAAGTAAAGTACAGAGTGGATCATGAAACAGAGTATTTTAGTTTACCAGAACAGCATACAATGCTATAATGCAGTTTGCCTGCCTGTTAATAATGAATACAAAAAGAATAGATGGTTTTGGCACAAAACAAATCATGTTAATTGTTTCACCATTCAGTAAACGAACAAAGTCTAATTGGTTGAATATAATCGCAGTTAACATATTTTCGTAGGGATTAAGAAAAATATTTCAGTCTGGTAACAGTTGATAAATTCGATTGATTGCTCACAACACACAGGTAATGGTGAAGGGGAAAGGTAGGAGAGTAGGATGAACTCTGAAGTATTCTAGTCGCAGCTAAAGGCGGGGGGGGATCGCCAAAGACTCAGCTTATAATAACACGCTAAGTTCATTACCGCGCTACCAATTTTCTTAGTCAAGTGTCCACTTAAAGAAACCATTCATTAAAATAAACTTCGCAGTTATCCATCTCGAATTAGCAAATATTGACCTAAACATATTATAAAGTTCCATGAGTTTTCGAGACGTAAATTGAGCGAGCCCGGCTCCCGGGAGGCTGTGTATTACGCTCGAAACTTGCTTGAAAAATAAATGAACTGATATGTTTGAACAACATGTTATTACTCAAAAAAATAAATTGTGCACAAAACGGGAAACAGAGCCGGGCTGTCGCCGCACTCCTAATTTTAAATCGACTGTAGCTTGTTACCGGAAAAATAATGATCCATCCCTTTTCAAAAAAAAATCCTCTTTCATTTAATTAGAAATAGTCTTGCCTAATTCCAAATAAATACCTACATTTAATAATTTTGCTTTAGGAAGTTCTTGTGCCGTTAAAAATAACAATGGAATCCCTAAAAAAATGTCTCTTTTATTTTATTAGAAATGCTCCTTCTGATTAAATCTAAATTAAATCACTTCTATTTATTACTTTTTTTCGTAAAAGTTCTTGCCGCTATTTTATTTTTTAAGTAGTAATCGATCTTCTCTAAAAAAAATTATCCTCTAGTTTAATTAGAAATATCCCTTGATTACCTTTAAATAAATTCAAACAAAAAAAATAATTCGCTATGGTCTGTGCCGGGAAACGCACTCATGACTTCTCTAAAAAAAATCTTGCATAGCTTACTTCTCCTTGCTTATTAAAAAAACAGCTGGCGCGTGTATGGGCCACGCCGGGAATCGAACCCAGGACCGCCCGCACCGTCTTACGTTGGGGGTACGTTTTCGGTCATCTTGACTCGGGTTTAATTTGAACGTTTCCGAAATGCCTTTTGAGATTAAAAAATGACAAACCGCGCAGGATGGTCGAGATTGACAATCGCACTATACTCAATGGCTGTGTCGCCATTGTCCCACGTACTCGCTGTCTCGCTTACGACAAAAGACAAAGCATGTCAAGTTCGTTAGCACCACTCGACCTAGTACTCTAGGCCTAAGGTCTAGGGTAGACCAATTCACCAACTTGCACCCGCGTTTGTGACGCAAATGTGTTACGGACGTGACAACAAACTTGCAAAGAACTATTTCAATCAGACAAAAATGTGATAAAAAACTGCGGGTAAGGAAAGATAACTGCCTTGAACTTGGTGAAAGTGTCCTTCTTTTTGTTCTTTTGGAACTGGTTCACCCCCCCCTCGGATGATGGCGTCTCTCGCATGCGTGATTCGTCGAAACGTTGTGTTCGATAGAGGGCATTTACATGATTGGCAACCGAAATTCTGGACCCACAAATGGAAATTAAAGTATTTATACCCGATGCGAAACCCGCCCGGCTACTGTCATTATATATTATATATTAATCGCGATATTCGAGACACTCACGCGGTATAGACACCTGTAGCGCGCACTCCCGTCCATAGGCACAGTCTGACCCTGATGGTACAAAGAACGAACAGATCTAGTCACACGTTGGTTTTCCGCTTAAAAAAACTCGGAAAACACTTAATTTCCGTACTTATCATTGTTTGACTGACGTGGTAAACCGTAGAATGTGGTAACGGCCAAAACTGGTAAAGGCCAAAACCAGTAACGGCCAAAACTGGTAAGCAAAATGTTGGTATCGGTCATATTGATAATGGACAAAACCAGTAACGGTCAAAACCAGTAAAAGCCAAGGACAGGTTAACTACAGCATCGGTCATTTCCAGTAAAAAAAAAAAAGTATCGATCATTTATGACTATGGTCATACATGGTAGCAGTCTAATCCGGTTTAGGTGCTTTACCACTTTTGACCGGGAGAAGGTAGGCGGGTCTGCTAGGGGAGCAGAATAATGGGGATTGGCTGTTAAAAGTTATGGATCCTCCCCCAAGACTGGTTCAGGCAAAACCTACTTATGTAGGGCCCAGGGATAGTATATAAAAGGATTGCTCGTCGTCAGACGCTTGTGACGAATCTGAACACCTCCAGAGGCGCCAGATTTGAAAACGCTTGTATGATACCTTCAGTTATTCTGCAACTTGCCCAAAAACGCAGTCTTTTATTTTTATTCTTTACGTATTGCAAGAAGTTGCCGAGCCGAGCGAGTATCGATGAATGATTGTGTAGTAAGCCAAAACATGATCGATTAACGTTAATGATGTTATAAACAAAAGATTGACGCTGTTTATAGATTTTCAAAAATACCAAGTTAAGGCTGCTTGTTGTTGTTTAGTTCTTCGTGTCGTCTCCGGACCCCGACCCTCGATCCCCCGACACCTGGTGACTTCAAGGAGCAGGAGCCCCCTGAGTTTTTTTGACAGAATACAGAGGTGGTTTGACATTGCCTTCCTTTGCGCAGTACCATGAGGCAATCCAACAATCGAACCCGGTTCCGCTGGTTGGCAACACGGTACTGTTCTTCTTCCGAAACAAGCACATCATGATCGATTTGGGCACCGGAAACAACAACAAGATCAACTGGGCGCTGGATGACAAGCAGGAGATGATCGACATCGTGGAGACGTTGTACCGGGGCGCCAGGAAGGGGAGAGGTCTGGTCGTCTCTCTCAAAGACTACTCCACCAAATACAGATACTAAGTGGGTCAACCGAGCAACACACCGTTTTACTTGGGAAACTATTCGTTCGTTCTGGACAGAGGGGCTGATCACCACTCGTGCTTGTCCCGTTGCAGTCCGTTTGGTCCTGGAAAATTATTCGGATGTCCGGCAATCGATAGGCACGGAGAAAGACTTCGACGATTTTCAAGTATTTTTGAAAGTGGTTCGATTGATCTTAAAATTGTTTCGCTGATCGAAATATGGCCACCAAAATAAAAAAGCATACTGACTGCACTACGAACCCATCATGCCAGTCAACGGGCTATTGTAAAATGTCAATTCGCCATTTGAGGTCATTGTAAGAATCCTTGAGAAAAAAACCGATTGTACAGTGCACATAAACATTTCAGTTAATCTGTATTTATTTTATATTTTACATTGACGCACTCATAATAAACCACTTGCGGACTCGTCCCAAAAATTTCCAATATTTACGCGTCTTTAACGTCCCAAATTTTTTCTTTTTTTGTGTGTGTAGCAAAAATATGGCGAGTATTGCGCGACATTTCGGATGAATCATGTTATACGACACAATTGAATATATGCCAAGAAATTATAGATAAGCGCGATGTATAAAATAGAAGAAAAATATCATAAGATATAAAATTATAAATGATTGTTCACATAAACGTTAGTCGGTAAAATTAGAATATTGGGTTTCAGTAGTATGGACGCGTGGTGTAGACGGTTAAGCCAGATTCATATTTTTTAATTTATTTAAAAAAATCGCCTACCAGCAGCTAGTATTTGGAATCCCACCTATTTACACGTACTCGTAGAATATAGCGCTGAATCTCAGAATTGGTCGTTGTCCCCGCCTATGTCCAGGAACACGTCGAATGTCTCTCGGTTGCAGCTGCTGTTGCTGTTCAGGGCGAAGACGTACTTCTGGAAACTGCCATCCACGCACGCGACTAAAAAAGTGAACGAAACGATTCTTTGTTATGGGAACACAAGTCACGTTGCACGGCGAGTGTATTCACTCGCCGTTGAGGAATGTCGTATTACCGTTGCAGAAGTGTTTTAGCTAAAGTTTCAAAATTTCAGATTTGCAAGTGGAGATCTAACAAATAAATTAAAATTAATGTGTGCGGAAGCACGCCGAATAAATAACAAATAAACTTTTATTTATTTAAAATGCACGATAGAAAGGCAATTATATTGATCAAATGCATAGCTGTAACTGATGAATATAATTGCCTTTCTATCGGGCATTTAAAACAAATAAAAGTTTATTTTGTTATTTAACTAACAAGTAAATGCCTAAAAATTTTTTTTTCGGTTAGAACCTTTTATTCATACGTCGCCATGAGCATTAAATTTTCCCTTTGGGATTTTTTTCAAAATTTAATAGCTTAAAATGTTTCATGAGACTTAGCTAGCTGTGCACAAAATTTCCACTCTAGGTCGTTTGCAAGTTGGTCAAAAAGAAGTTCAAAGAAATTGAAACAAAGACAAACAATCAAGATTATGACAAGTAAAATAAAAGGTTCTAAAAATATTTCGAGGTACCGTGTGGCGTTATGGTTAGCGTGTTCGTTTACTACGTCCGTGATCGTAGGTTAAATTCTCGATCAGAGAGCTCCGGAATTTACGGGCGAGAAAAATGTTAAATGCCCCGACTTTCTACGAAATAGAAGTAAAGCCATGGCACCCGTGCCTTTAAGTTATCACGTTAAAGATACCTTCCTAGGTCAAAAGCATAGGCTAAGCCAAATTACCAAGTTCGCTGAATCTTATTTGACATTTAAATCGGGTTGGTAATCCTGTGTCACGTTAAAAATTTGTAACAGTTTAGTAAAAAAAAAAAACAAGAGGAAAAAAGCAAAAATTATCCACTGACCGACAACTGATGAGCGGGATTCGAACGCGCAGATGCAAGCGCATTCAGCTTTCACCTGGAAGTTGGTAGGAGCCCACTGCGAGTCCATATACGGAACGAAAGTTAAATTCGCCAACCTATAAGAATATAATATTGTAGAGCGTTTTACGTGTTTAATATTAGATGTTGACTTGTGTTCGGGACAGCGCAGAACAAAAGTGGATCGGGGTGGCTATCTCTTCCTCATTCCATAAATGCTCACTGGTATCAATGGTCCTTAAACACCAGCTTCGAAATTTTGGACATATCATGCGTGCGGATAACTCCATGGAAAAGAAGCTCATTGTCGGGAATCTCAGCGGAAGAAGAAAGGGACGGCCATGCGCAAGAATTTTTTATTTCAGATCACTGCAGTGAATACAGAAGATTCTGTACCCCTCGTGTTGCTGTGGCAATGTGAGAGGCACATTTTCACCAGTGACTTGATGACTTGACTGCATCAAGACTGACACCACCAGGATGTCACTCCAAGAGCTTCGAGACGAGTCATTGAATTGACCCAGTTGGACAACACTTTTCCGTGATGTAGACGGCAGACTGCCCGACGGATCAGAAGAACAATTATTGTTTAATTTTATTTGATCATTGTAAAAAAAACTAGTTCGGTGCTGTTGTGCAATCACAAACCATCCGCTGAGATTTCTGAGCATAAGTGTCTTTTCATTGGAGTTATTCACACGCCTGACATATTAATAATAAAGGGAAAGAAAGTTCGTCCCAGCCAAAGAACACTTACTTGGATTTGACGTTAAGGGTAGTGTCCTTGAGGGCGAAGATATGGATGGTTCCCTTGTCGCTGGAGCAGCACAGAAAATCCGAATCGGGGCTGAAGTTAATGCTAGGCGAGACGAGGGGAAAAAAACATTCCAATTACCGATTGACGAAACCAATAGTTTAGTTGGTTAGGTGATGAATCACAAATCGAATCACGGATTGGATCCAGAATCCCGATTGGGTTCGAATCCCGGGCTGGTTGAAGGTTAATTAAACACAAATATAACTTGATTAATTGTCAGGTTAACATGCATGTGAGAGGAATTTCCCCCAATAAAGAAATAATTAAATGATGCATTTTGTACTGCAACTGCGGCATTGGTGTTCCACGGTGGCTGAAACCAGAATGGAGCGCTTACCAGTAGAGCGTGGCTGTATCGGTTCCTCGTCTCACTTCATTAAGCAGCGTCCTCTTGATGGTGTCGTACACCCTGATGAGCGTGCCCTGAAAAAAACAGACACAATACACAATTAAATACTAATTTAAGATTTTCATTTGTACGAATCATTTACGCCCGTATGCGCCGACAAAATATAACACTATCAGAAGATAAAGGTGGCGCAATGAAGCGTTCACGTGATCGTAATTATTATTTTAAAATGCGCAACGATATAAAATGTTGCGTGGCCAAAGCGTAATCGCGTTCATGTGAACGCTCCATAGCGCTACCTTTATCATGTGATATCTTTTGTCGGTGCATACGGGCATAAACACATATTTTAATATATATTCATATTTTAATTTATTGCATATTTGTTTTGGCATATTTTTAGTAATTTTATATTCGTAACCAAGGTCAGCTTTAGTCAAATATTTTTTTTTTACAATTACAATTTGAACGATTATGTATAAGCTTATGAATGAAAATGCGCAGACCTCATATTTTGATACAAATTACTTTGTTTCCAAATGAGACCTCGCAATCGATTAATCACTTCAGGCAAACAGTATCCCCCACGGTATTTATAGTGTTATTATTTATATACATGTATACGCGCATACTCAACTCATTTACGAAAACGAAAACACTCATTATCTAGAAATCAGGTGACCTGGGGCATCCAAATCCCAATGCCACCCCTCACAGTCCCGTCTTCGGACAGGCAAAGGCAGGTGGTCGATTTCCCCATTCACAAATGCAATGAGTGTTGACATATAAAAAAAAATCCCTATGACTGACCATTTCAGACCCCGTGGCCACCATTGTTCCTTGTTGGTTGATAGCGAGGCAGCTGAGGCTCGTTAAGTGAGCGCTGATGGTGACTGGAGCGCTTGAGATGCCGGCCCCGGTCACAGACAGATCCTGGGGAAAAATCAGATTGCAAAATCAATACCGAGAAGGTTAATAAATTGAATAACATAGAGGGAGGGAAGGAAACAACACATGCTACTGCAGTTATTGGTAAGAGTAGATGCCATAGAGTAGTAACGTCGTTCATCCTCGGTGCGCGCCGAGAGACTCTATCGTTGTGTCGTTAGTGTCTTTAAACTTTCTTCGCGGTAAGAGTAGATTTAAACTAATTTATAAAAAAAATCGTGTAGTTTTGTACTCCTGATGGATAAAAAATTGTTCACTATGGGACTAAATTGAGCTAATTTTTTATAATTAGTTTATTATTATTTTTTTTTTTAATTCACAAAAGTCAAAAGATGTGCGAACAGACGAAATACAAGTTTAATGGAGCAATTTTTTAGTGATACATCTCCGCGATTGCGTATTTAGCAAGGTACGATTAATCTAATAGTATCCCTTCGAGCTTTGTGACACGAGACATTGTATAATCTACCCCCAACTACATGTCTGCCGTTATAGCCGATGAAAGTGACTCCTCCACTCACCACCAATTGAACGCTGCCACATTTCTGTCCCGGGAAGACCAGCAGCTGTCTTTCGCAAATGGCCATCGGACTCAACTCGCACAGCCCTGGGATGACAAATAATACATGAGACCATCAAAAAGATGACTAATGACTACGATGGGGTCGACTCGTCGTAGCCCAGTAGCCAGTTTGAGGCTGAGGTTCGGCGCTGATCGACGTCATACCTTTCGGATTGTCCCGTGAGTCGAAGGTGAACAGTTTGGTAGGGTTGTTGGGAAACGAGAAGACGTGCACCTGCGATCGCAGCGCCACTGCCAGTCTAAAATGAAAAACGATTTAGTTTACCAATCTTCTATAGTATAAGGATGAAATGTCCGTCAATCTGTCAGTCACAGATTCGCCTTTACACTCTCCTTCAAATTGGTGTTGAGTGCATTGACAAAATGCGAACACACGAAATCATTCTAATAATAGCCAGTTACAAGCATTTAAAAAAATCATTTTAGTTTCCTGGCGTCTTTTTTCGGTCAATAGGTTTCCTCAATTGTTCCATCCCCATTATCCCAGACAAAGCCGGGGCCTTTTTCTAGTATTGGATATATATTTTTTTTTTACAAGATTGACTAGTCGAAATACTTGAGATTTCTTAGTGCCACACTCACTTGTCTCTGCGCATTCTAACGGCCAGCACCTGCGATGGAAATGTCAACTCCAGAACGAACGCTTGGGTAATGTCGTCCCAAATGAGAACTGCAATACGTAGAAACAACGTACGAAAGTATTGAACGAATGCTCAGACAGCGCAATTTCTTTGGTTTAATTCCGTGCTAAATTATTACCAGTGTTGTCTGCAAATTTGGGAGTGTTGCCGCCGCCCACGATAGCCATCAAGTTGCTGCGATACAGCATCTCACACAGACCGACGCTACCGATGATCTCCTGGTCTGAATGGACACGAGAGACACGAATTTTAGCGAATCGGCCGACTGCAGAAAAAACATACTTCATTACACATACTCGAGTCGATAACTCGCCCACCTATGTGCGTTTTTTCTGCCAGCGGTTCCACGTTGTAGATGCGTGCACCAGTCTCCATGGCGCATGAGAAACATCCTGAAAAAAAATGTCAATTGCAATTACTATATTGGAGAAATGTTCAAATATATAAACTACTACAGGCACGGGCTTAAATCACATAGGTGTCTAGAATCTAGTTCACTCATCGTCATTTTTAGCTGAGTACGCCACGAGCCGACTAAAGTAAATAGTGTCAGAAATAAATTGAACGCATGTCTCTCAACAATCGAAAATTATCAAAATAGATTTGTCAACTATATAGACACAACTGACTGCAAGCAAATGGTGAAAAAATATCATTGCAAAATCGTCGTTGGTCGTAACATGAAAACGCACCGTAGCATAATGTCAATATGTGGGAAAAGTCTATACCCTTATATCCGCACCCCCAAAAATATATATGGCAACGTTCTCCTTCACAATTAGAATCTCTGCTGAATGCATAGTTCACCAGAATTGGGAGGATCGCAGCACACATGTGACAAACAGCATGGCATCTAGCCCTAGGCAGTAGGCCTAGCTGAACGTTCCACGAACTTTGTAGAGTTCAGCCATTGATGCATAATTTGCGCAGCTTGGGCTACAATAGGCACCTCTGTCAGAAAGTAATTTTCAAGGGTCTAGCAATGAATTTTAGTTGACATCAAGTGATTATCACTCCGCTAAGACGTGGGTAAGTATTCATTTTTTTTTTGTTATTCCAAATGGCGTCAGCTTCGAGGTCAAACCGCATTGTTGTGACTAGTCCCAGCACTCAGAGTATAACTATTGTCTCAGCACTACTCATATAATATTTCGATGCCCACCAAACCCGCACATCTTACCCTGGTCCTGGTTAAACCTTAGACTAAGAATTCCGCTGCGTTTGGTACACATTTTTCACTTTGTAAACAATGGATTTCGTAATTTCGTTGATAAATATTCCCAAGATCAGCTGATCCGAAGCGAAAGAGTCGAGATATTTAAAAGCGGGTCCGACACTTGTATAATCGTGCTTCAAATCTCAAGCGTGTCACTATTGCCATAGCCCGCTTGGATAGCATTGAATCTATGTGAATCTTTTGGCCTGTAAATCTAGTGCTTCCCCCCTTTACCTTGTAGCGCCTTTCCGTTTCCGGGGACAAGTGCTGTAGGAGTGGGCAACCCCATACTATACTATGGGAGTGGACGAGGGATAAGGAGGTGGTGGGGGGGGGGGGTGCAGCAAAAAATATTTGCAACATTTTATATAGCTAGAAACTTTTTAGGAACCGCTGGATAGTAACAATATTCTGTCGAAGACCACCTCATCTTAATTATTTTATATAGGTTTGATGTTAAACACATCGCTGCATTTGAAGGATTGAGGGGGAAAAAATTGTTTTCTAAACAACAAATTATTTCAAGGATCAGCAATGAGATTGTGACCGAAGAAAGTTTGATCTTGTAGCAATTTTTAATCATTAATTTAGATTGATGTAAGAGCCGTTGGAAAGCTATTTTATAAGACGTTTTAGCTATAGCAATTTTTAAACATTTTAAAATATTAAAAAAAAAAAAATTGAACTAATAAAATTTCACCCAAAAGTAAAACACAAAAAGAATAAGGCTATGGATATTTTTTGAGTGTATTTATAATAAAATCCAGCAGTACAAATACAAATTGAGCATAATATGCAAGCATTCAAGAATGGCAAATTAAAATGCCGTATTGCAAACCCGACCCCATAAAACACAGTGAATCCTATTAAGAGTCACTCAGCGCAAAATGAGCATGGCGGACAGATTTGTATGGGGGAGAATGGCCAAATATCCGCCATTTTTTTGTGAGTGACCAACCCACGGAGTGACATTTCCCTGGAGTGGTCGGGCCCCGTTTTTACAACATTTTTAATCGTCTTTCCGTTTCAGCAATTTGAAATTAAGTGTCTTGTCGGGCAGAAAATTGAGACGCATTACTAGGCCCACATCTGGGCCATCGTATTGGCACTTGTATTTTCTGAAAAACTGTTTGGAAACGGAATAAAAAATTATATTTACAGAGAAAGTAGGTGACATATTTATAATGCGTCTGGAAAGAGCAAATTATTAATACACAAACAAATGAGTACGGAACAAGACAGTCAAGCCTTTCACGTTGCATAACATTCATTCCAAAATCATAGTTCATTAAAAAAATAAACATTTAACTATCAGGCCAGATAATGAAGAATAACTACTAGAAAATAAAACAAAAATCATTTTTATACCCTTGGTCATATGTTTTAAAAAATAAATATAAATGCATATTTAAAAAAAAATAGAAAAGTAAACATTCAGCTCTAAAAAATAATAAAATTACTGGCACTAGCTCAAAACTCTTTACGTTTCATAATATTCATTCCAAAATTCTTGTTCAACTTTGAAAAATTAAAATAATTTTTTTTCCCCGAAAACATTAAGCCTTTAGAAAAAAATACAGACCCACTAAAGCTACAACCAATTTCCCTAAACTCACCTGGACCAGAAAGAGCATGATCTCTTGTTCGGCGAGGCGCATGCCGGGACAAGACCGTACCCCGAAACCAAACGGCAGCGAGACGAAGGGAATCATGGAGTGACGGCGCTCCTCATCGCGCACCCATCGCTCCGGCGAGAAGTGCAGGGGGTCGGACACGTACGAGGGTTTGAGCGACATCACTGGGTGGTTGCCGATCACCAGCACCTGAGAGAAAAGCCACAATCAGCAACTAATCACGGAACGAGACGGGTGACAATTATTTGATGGGTGGACGGCAGTTGCTTACCCCGGCGGGAACGTCATATCCGGACAGAACCAAATTCTTGTTGAGAATACGTGCACTGCCACCGGCCGGAGAAGTAAGCCTAAAAAATAAAAATATAACTTTTAATGCAACAACTAAATCAATATTTTTCCACACAAGAAACCCCAATTTTTATTACACATATTTGATATTAATTTCTTTTTTTAAACGCTGTTCATTTTAGCTTATGTAAAACGCTGTTTATAACTTATTTTGAATGCTATTTATTTTAGCTTATTTAAGACGCTGTTATTGTGGCTTATCTAAAACCTTGTATAACTTTAACGTCATTATTATGTCGTACGAACCGATGGCTCAGTGGGTATGGGGACATGCTACGAAACCAACGGTCCCGGGTTCGATTCCCGGCGCAGG
>JAUJYS010002597.1:0-14475 GCA_033995665.1 Melogona broelemanni | reverse complement strand
GGAGGTTATTCATCTTGGTTTCCAGGGAAACCAAGGGTGAAGGCAGTTAAATGCTGTTATCCCCGACCGACCATTAGACCAACCGGGGACAAATATCAAATAATAAACACCGTTTGTTTAACAATTAATAATAAACAAATCGTTTGCTTCCACTTTTTTAACGCAGATTACGACCGAGAGGAGATCGCCACCTACGAGGAGGTCGCCAGACTTTACCCTCGTCACGCCATCTACCGGCCAATAATCTTAATAGGTAATTTCTGGGCATCCAGTTTTATTTATTTCTCTTCTTGATTTCGCCGTGAATTAAAAGCGATTATGAAAGTCTTATTTTGTGCGTTTCTAGGACCACCGGGCGTAGGAAGAAACGAGCTGAAGCGGCGACTGATTGCGACGGATCCAAACCATTACAAGACCACCATCCCTCGTGAGTAGCTTTTTTATTTTTAAATGCACCTTTACTGCACCACATTGACCCCCGCCATAGCCTGGCCCCCCACCCGGGGCTGCTCGCGGGTACAAATTGAAATTGAAATTTCCCCATTTTCTCTCATTTCCTTTCATTCACAATCCTATTCCATTCTGTATTTTTGTGTGTACAGACACCTCTCGGCCACCCAAAGCCATCGAGATTGACGGCAATGACTACCACTTCGTGAGTCGCGAGTCCATGGAAGAGGACATCCAGCTTGGTCAGTTCGTGGAACACGGCGAGTACAAGGGAAACCTGTACGGCACCTCGCTGGACACGGTCAAATGCATCGTCAACGCTAGCTACGCCTGCGTCATGAACCCGCATCCCCAGGTAGGAAGGAGCACGGCCGCCACACTCACTTGTGATGGCACTTTATCGGTTCCTCATTAAGTCGTTGACCAAGAGCTAATTTTAATTTCGGCGTCTTCCGTTCTTTCGGGATACATTTTACAGGCGTTGAAGATGTTGCGGACTCCCGAGCTGAAGCCATACATCATTTTTATCAAGCCGCCATCTTTCCAGCGGCTGAAACAGACCAGACACAATATGCACGCACGATCCACTTTTGACGAGAACTGCTCTAGGGGATTTACGGTAAGACCAAAGGCGTGGGCAGACGGAACATACATTTCTCTAAAAGCATGTTTTAGAGCCCCTCTCTACAAAACGATTTCACGTTTGATCCGTGACGAAATTTCTGTCCTGTTTTGTACCGATGGCTCAGTGGGTATGGCAACATCCTACGGAGTGGACGGTCCCGGGTTCGATTCCCAGCACAGGCTCTCGTTTATTCGACGAGCCTGTGGTACTGGCGTCACCCCTGAGCTTCAATAAGGGAGTCCAGAGATTAGGGGTGGATCCCCGGCAGCCTGAATATACCAGCTGAACATATCGCCATAGCGACACGAGGGGTAGTAATCCTGTAGTGATTAGCACTACAGTGATTTGAAAAAATATATATCTACCAACCAACCAAACAGCGGATCTGGGTTCGATTCCCAGCGCAGCCGATTGTTGGATTGGCTCGTAGTACTGCGCGGAGGAAGGCAATGGCAAACCACCTCTGCATTCTGCCATGAAAAACGCAGATTGTGTTGGGGGATCGAGGGTCAGGATCCAGAGACGACACCCTGCTGTTAAAAAAAGTCTCAGGACTGACTAACTAGCAAACCAACATATATCTAGCTCTCTGGTTACTGAGCACGCTCTTCGTGTGCACGCAACGGTAGCGCTCTGAGTCGCCCTCTAGCAAAATTGTTAAACAAGCTCAACATTTTCTGCTGGAGCAGAGATGAATAAAAGTGTCACCCGCAGGGCAGAGGAAATAGATATCATGCCTATCATTGGACCAACACAAAAATCTTTACGCCCCTCAAAACATTACATTTATTCGAAAGGCGTTTTTTTTTTTGCGGAAAATAATTGACTCGATTTTCCAATTTGTTCTCGGCTTTGCAGGACGACGAGTTCCACGACATCGTACACAGCTCGGAACGCATCGAGTTTCTCTACGGCCACTGGTTCGACGCGACCATCGTCAACGACGACCTGGTGGAGGCGCTGGATGACCTGCTCTCCATCATCCGACGGATGGAGGTGGAACCCCAGTGGGTGCCGGCCAGCTGGGTCAGCTAAGTGGCGGGTCGGCTCGGGTCATGTAATGTCACGTAGGGTGCGCGCTCTCGTGTTATTACATAGTGCAGGGGGGTGAGTTGGGTTGACCGGGTTGGAGGTCGCGGGTCATTACCGGGTCATCGCGTTTTTTCCGGTCAATCGATTGGGTCATCGATTTCCGTGGGTGCTCTACTGATTTGCGGATGATCGCGGGATCGAGTCCTGGCTAAGGCGAATGTTTTTTTTTTCTTCAAATATTTTTTTAATTCTATTTGTTACTTTTCATTTTTCATTATTTATTTTTTGGACAATTTAAGACGGCAAAGACAGCAACAAACAGCAAACATTTAAGGATGATATTGTTATTATTTTTTAATATAAAATAAATTATTTTCGGCCCCAATTATGATAACTGGAATCAAGATTTCGTTGTATTTTATTTTTCATGGTTTATTCTTTAGCCAATTTGTGGCAAATTAGTGACAAACGCGTTTTTCAGATTCAATTGGAGAATATCAATTTTATTAAAACCGTACTAGTTGATCACTTAGTTTTACAATGATATCTTTCAGATAGAACTTCTGCTCAAATTTCGATCGTATGCTTAGAAGAGAGTAATAATTTTTGGCAAGATATTCTTTCTTTTCGACAAGCTATGGTTGTAAATTCGATTCATCCTCACAATTAGGGAACTCTATTGATCTCAAAAATAAATGTCCAACGTTTATGGAAATATCCTTGTCCCACGTTTTTAATGACTACGTCAGCTCTGCCTATGTTGGTGTAAGAATAAGGAGTCGTATTTCATTCAATTTTGCCATTGGCGAATTGCTTTCAATAGCAAGTCAGCATTCTAAGCAAAGTTTGGAACCGCCTTTTTTTTTACAAGATTTGATCGTAATTGCATTTGGCTTTTACCATGGTTGGAACAACCCCATATTTTTTATCGAAATCGCTCTCAAATAATCACAATTTTTTTATTTAATTTTGACTTCTTAAGTCCGGGGAAGTCCAGCTCCCGGAATTAATGCAGTTATCCGAGCCCGGTCGATCCCATATAAAAAAATAGCTTGCGAATATTTGTCGGCTAATCTATGGAAAGTGCTTAGTGATCAAAGCTAGGGTACGGTTTAAAAATAGAGCCTATACACGTAGCTATCGTGACGACCTATGGAAATAAAGCCCAACAGCTTATCGCACTGTATTCATAGCAATACATGTACATGTATATTGATAGAAGAGGCGCGAAATTTGACAGCTGTTTGACGTTAAAAAAATCTTCCGTTACATAGCTTACTATATAAATATATATAAAGTGTATGTACTAAAAAATAATGGAGACCAAAAAACTATATATACATATTAACATTATTTATAAATATACATATATATATAAATTGTACAATCCATGTAGCCGTAGATCTTAAAAGATCTACGACGTTATGTTGGTACCGCCTGAATTGAGTTTCGCTGCGCGGCGCAAAAAAAAAAGTGTTTTTTGCCTACTATGCCTACTGCCATTTGTGAACAAGGGGGGGAGGGAAACTCGTTTTTTGCGGATCGAGTGGTTATTTATTCTCGCATTTATGTAGCAAAGATGAACCGGAAGTGAAATTTGGTAGCTCATGTACACAATCGTGATCGTCGCTCCGGTGTGTATATTTTGGACCGCCGCGGATTAATAACCGAATATGACATCACTGGAGAAAAAATCGAATAAATTAATTTGTAGGAAAAATTCGTAGAAGCAGTGTTGGGTTTTTTTTTTTAAATCACTGTAGTGCAGTGTTTCCCAAACTTTTGGCTCGCGGAGCCCTTTTTCGAACAAATTTCAATGGCGGAGCCCCTAAAAGCCACCAATTTTAATGGCGAAACCCCATGTAATACAAGTTAATGGCGATTTATTGAGGTTATTAAGGTTACATATGGCGTTTTTTTATTATCCAGGAGTGGCTGCGGAGCCCTAAGGGCTCCTACTGAAATAAAAGGAACCTAGGCGTTCCTTAGTTCCTCAAAAGAAAAGGAACACCAGAAATGGTCAGTTATGAATGAAACACATCCACTTCGAAATTGTAGAACGTGTGCGGTTTAATCCTGTCTTTAGATTAAAGTGGATTTTTGATTCGGTCACACGTTATGTAGTTTTAAATTTTTTCTCTTGTGATGTCGTTTTTAGTTATTAGCCCTGGCTTGTCCAGAATTTTTACCCGAATATCAATTCTAAAATCGGAGATAGTGTGTTACTTTAGCTGAAGAACCTTTGGCTGGGTTTTATATTATTTTGACATGTAATGTAGCTCAGCGGGTATCTGCTTGCCGATTATAATGTAGCACATTTTGTGTAACCCCATTTTGGCAACCAAAAATGTACAAGATAACTCTAAAAGGTATCTTTAAATCTAGTACTATTAGAATGTGTAGCTTGAAAAAAATATTTCAGGGCTGTTCCGACTTCTTAAATCCGGTGCTGCCCTACCCCAATATACATTTTTTAAATTCATGCAGACGTACCAATCATAATTACCTTCAATTTCGATGTTTCCTATTCGAGGGTAGAAAACCCAAATGTTGTTTTTCATTTTGAGGCTTGAAGCCAATTTCCTACTAGGTACCTATTCATTCAAAACTATATATTTATTTTATTTCAAAAGTCGATAAATCGTCACCAAATACCAAAAATGAAATTCTTTCCTGTAATATTGACGAAATATGTGTAAGAATTATTGCATCGGATATGGGCTGGTGAATTAATAAGATAAGTGAGTCGCAGATATATGCCAATGAAGAAGATAGAATTGTTAAAGCAATAGCAATCTGGAGGCAGATTTATGGTTACCACTGCAGCTATGCACATGTTTTGTTACATGTTTGTACATGTAAATTGTCGACGAATGTGGTTTTTTTTTGTTTAATCGCAATAAAGAGTGGGTGACTATTTTGGACATTTGTCTAATTTGTAAATGACGCCTTTGATAAGCAGATATATTCAGTTTTTTGGATATTCGCGTAAAGTTTGGGGAAAACTTACTTTTAACATCAGAAAAAAATAAACTTAAATCCCCGAAGAACTAAATCAATTTCGAACCTTCATTGAACAAATATCCCGAGAATTATTCGAGATTTTTATTGTTTAAGGATTGTGTTTTCAATCATTAAATTATTGTGGGGGGGTCTGTAAAAATGAGTTGTCTGAAATGGCTATGGTTTTTTTTTCAACTCCATGTTGTGCCATATTTAAATCTGATTTAATATTGCCATTTACAATTTGTACAACTTGTACAATTTATAGTTTGCCATGTAACGCTTATACCGGCGTTGGTAGATCAATGTCCAGAATAGCAATCCCGCAATTATTTTATAGGTTATTTTAGACACTTAAACATTTGTAGGTGTTTACATCCATGTGACGAAAAAAATATTTGGCCTTCCATGGTCTCTTACAAGGTGTTTGCATTTTTTGAATGGATTGTCTGAATGGTTTTTCTCTCTTAACAATATGTATGTTGAGTGCCAAAGTGTCTATTGCCGCGAAACGTTCATTTATTTTCAGCCAAATATCTCAATTCATGCATTTATAAAGAACAAACAATTGGCTTAGAAAATGCCATAACTTAATAGTTCATTATAGCGAATTTATAGGAATTGAACTACAAAATTGAGACTATGCCAGCTTTGAAAAAAAAAAGCTTAGAACAGTCTTATTAAAATAATGAGTTGCATTTTGCATTTGGATGCAATGGGGGGTAAGCTTTTATTTTACCGAAAAGTGTTGAACAGAATAGAACCTGACTTATAATTTAATATTCTATATTTCTTATAACTTATGTGTGTGTACATTATTGGCATTTAGTTATATGGTGTGTATCCCAAATTAATTGTCATGTGTCGACGATCATTTGCATCTGTTAACGGTTTTACAAGCGAGTGTTTTTTTAGAGCAATAATTTGAAGTCGTTTTTAAAGATGTGGAAAATATATTTTCAGCGCTTCAACAAATATTATATATCTGTGGTAATAAGACGTGCTAATTTTTAGTGGTTATCTCGTGTCATATTACTTCGATTTAAGAACAAAAATCAACAAATATTATGTGTGAACTTCAAGGGCATTATTCTATTTTACTATTTTAATAAAAATACTTTCAATAAAAATGGTTTTTTGTATTTTTTTCCCCCATTTGGGATTCAGTTTTTTTTTTGTTACTGTGTGCAGAGCATTTTAACAATTGAACCCCGAAATTAGAATTAACAACACGGGAATCCAACCCGGAATCGTCGCACAAACGTTGATCGCTAACCGCTCTACCACCTGAGCTACAATGACCGTGATTTCTTCTTGATAACCCGTAAAATTTGTGTATCAGAGCTATTAATTCCGATATTTTTTAGATCGCTCTGACAAAGTAGCGTCCCGTTTTCGGACAGTTACTCCCAACACTGTTAATTTTGTGCTAATTGTGTAACGGCTACAGCGCTAGGAGAAAAATAAGGTTTTTTCTCCGCAACCTTTACGTTCAACACTGATAACAACCATGAAGTCATTTCTAATACGAAACTGTAAATGTCTGACAGTTTCAAGAACAGTTGTGTTGACTATCAGAAATTAACAGTTTCGTTTTAGAAATTTCCTTAATTTCCTTAACTTCATTTTCAGTTTAACAACTTCGATTTCAAAAGGTCATTTCGATAGGCCGTAAAATTCCTAAGTTGAACCCAAACTGGTCATTCCTATTTTTTTTTGCAAACTAATTGCCCGAATAATTACAAGACTACAAACAGCTGACTACTACAGACTACAAACTCCCTATTGCTACCGCAGGGCAGAAACAGACGAAATAACCGCGGGATTCCACCACCATTACCCACTTCTTAACTTCAAACCAACCACTTCTCAACCAACTCCCACAATCAACTTCCAAACACTTCTTCACTCAGCACTGAGTGATTGCTTGGCAATAAGGGGCAGCACCATTAGAAAATAATTGAGGCGCGACTGCGGTAATTATTCCGCGTGACTGAAATAGTTTACCCCCGAAGTAGGCTCATGTATTCCTTGATACATCATATGGTCCAATAAATACAATACATATGAATTGAAAATAAAGACTTAGTTCTATGTCAAAACAAGTTAGGCTTACCGATGATGGAGTCACCAGCGGACATCGGCCGATTTGTGGCACAACCAAAGTTATATCCATTGCCGACACAGTTCAGACTTCAGCGCCAAATGGCAAGCAACCAGAATAATCCAACTGTTTAAGATCATCGGTCACATCACAGAAGAGACCCACATTTGACAACACAACAAAACTACCGCCATGTGCACATCCACTCATTTTGACAACAAACCAACCGCCGCGAGCAACAGGCAACGACGCCACGAGCAACAGCGAAACTAGCGGTCAATAACTTCGATTTCGACCAACTATATTTTATTTCGAATATATTTGGCTTGCGGGAGCGTTGTAAAATAAACATTCCCAGCAGGAATCCAACGGATTAGTGCTTCCAGCTGGTCATATTATTTTCACAACGCAACCAATATCAAATATCTTCGAAATAAAATAACCATAACGTCAAAAAAAAACATTTGGGAAACCAATTTCGGGATTCATTGTTCAAAATATGATCATTTTACGCAAAAAATTATTTGAGATAAAATGAAATATGGTTTACATTTATTACGATCGTTTTGGTCTCACAACTATGGAGCTGGAATAATTGTTTTTTCACTAATGAATATCGCCCATAGAAACCCCGTACCAATCACAAGATACTCAGGTATTTATATTTATCAGGTCAACAAATATTTATATTATATATTTATCAGGTCAACAAATATTTATATTATATATTTATCAGGTCAATAAAATATTTAAAAAATAATACGTTTGTGTTCCAATAAATGCATTAATCCATTTACGCTTTTCATTATGAATGTGGTCTCAAACGACCTTCGATTGGTGCACATCAATACTGTACGTACGACACAGGCACCCTCTTTTTTTTTTAGCAAATCAGACTCTGCACAAAGTTTACAATAAAACAAAATTTATTTATTTTCAACAAAATTTATAATACATATGATATATTATTGATGGTCCAATTTCATAAATAGTTACACTGTATTTCTTGAGGTGATTAATAATCGTCCTGAGCAGTTGCCTGCTGCTCTCTCGACGGAAACAACTTGAGAGCGTTTCTGCCGAGACCGTGACCGATGTTTGCTGCCGCTCCAGTTTCCTGACCCCGTGTTGAAGTCGCTTGTAAATCTTTGAAACTGTTGTACTGGAAATTAAGTAGTTGCAATTTCAAATTTTAGTATCCCGTCAAAACTGAGACATTAATTACAACATATTGTAATAGTAGGCGCAACTTTAAGTTTTGACTAGAGTTGTTCGAAACCCAGACACAATTTCCTTAAACTCAAGAACGTTAGATAATGACTAACCTTCAAAGGTGCGCACACAGTCCTCTTCAATGTATCAATTGCCTCCAACTGTTCCGGTTCTAAATGCACCTAAAACGGATATACGAAACCATTAAAATTACTCATCATGTAGATATTAATAATTAAAATTATTTGAAGCCACACAAAACTAATTCACAAAACTAATGCATTGGATATTTACAGGAACCACAGCTACTTTCCAGAAGGTTATAACTATCCGGATTAAAAATATTAAAATCGCAAAAACAATTTCCTCACTCGAATATAACCGCCATAAGAAGCGGTTCGAATCCCGGCACTATATATATATTTTTTTTAACCCAGGCGCAATTCCTTCAAATCTATGTACAAGTTATTTTTTTTTTTTTACTTCAAATACCGGCGCACTACACATTTTTTCTTCAAAATCCTGCACAAATTTTCATTACCATCTCTTTCAACAAACTTTTGCTACTGTCAGCACATTGTCCTTTACTGGTCGTCGATCCCCGCCATAGGCCCCCCCAAGGGGCTGCTTGCGGGTTCAAATTGTAAATTGTAAACCAGTTGCTGAATCAAGAGGTGCTGAGAATATTCGATCTAGGAGTGGCATGCGGCGTGGTAGCGCATGTGTGCGGCGATCCAGGCTCTGACTTTCGTAATTCGATCACTGAGGTACTGTCAAAGTCCCAATTTAATTTCCTTTTTCTTTTCTTCGTACGCACTGTATGATCATCTTGACGGGTGATGGATGCACTACCGATCGTGACTACCAAAAACCTTTTAAAATGAAGCCCACACTGTGACGTCATGTTATATTTCCCCGGGTGTAACCGGGGCGAAGGTCTAGATTTCCCAGTTTATTAATCACAGAATTGAGAATAATTTAGGAGCCGTTGGATGCAATAGCTGAGTAGAAATGTCCATACATGTACACAACACCGTGCATGCACTGAAAGTTCTCGTTATTATTAAAGTTTGTTCTGATATAATACTGAAGAAGTTGCCGTTTCCATATTCTCTCTGGTCGAGAATAACTACGTTTCAGTTTTTTAATAAATACTTCCCTTATCTCGGGCGTAGCCGGGCCCTTTTTCTAGTATTATAATAGTTAATCTTTAGCTACCAAGACAGAAAAATATACAATATACTCGCAAGATTTAATTAACTGGCATAGGCACGGATTCCTTAACTTTCCAATTTAAAAAAAATCCAAACACTGTTGTTAATATGACTACAGATGAATCTATACCGCTCGTGTCGCTATGGCAATATGTGAGGGGCACGTTGTAACCAGTACCCAAGGATCGAATAAACGAATCGGAAACTGTCTGCGCCCATTTACAATGTATTTTTTTCTTTAATTCCGTTCTGAATGGACACATCTGTACAAATTCTCTCGCGTTATAATTGTTAAGTAAGTTGTAGTGGTTAGGTGTTTGGATGTTTGGATTCAAACTTACATATTCTTACAAAATAATGCAAAGTTTCCTTTAATATTAATACTCGAGTATTAGGATAAAAAAATATATATTTCAAATTAACTACTTGTATTACATCTGTTCGAAAGTTGGCAAACTAGAAATAAGAAAAATTAAGATGGTTGAAAGAAAACATTGAAACAAGAGAATAAACAGCCTAGTTCAAAATAATAATAAATAAAAAGTCGGAGCACTCTGAACTGAACTGATATTTTTGAAACTGCAGAACAAAATAATTTAGATTTGGTAATTGCCGCGCCGTAGCATTATGGCAATATGTGGGAAAATTTGATATTGTACTTTTTGTTCAGGAGGCTTACCAGCCCCCCCAGGGAGCGACCTAGTAATTTGGAATTTGGCCTAGTCAAGGCTTCTGACCTAGGTAGGGATCTTTAACGTGTATCGGACAACGTACAAGCACGGGTCTCACGGCTTTACTATCTATATTTCATTTTCTTATTCACGAGTAAAATCCTGACGAAAAAAATTCGTACCTTCCGTCTGTATGGAAGAAAAGCCGTGGGAGACGTGCGAGTACGTTGTCAGGTATACGTTGAAGATCCCTACCAAGGTCAGAGGATAAGTCGAAGCCGAATCCCAGATTATCAAGCTGTCTCTTGGGTGAGGGTTTGGAGCATTAAAACAAACAATTAGCCTTCTTAAAAAAAAAATACAAAACAAAATCCAAGCTTAATAAACGTTGTACGTCAAATTTTTCTTAGCAATTTATTTTATTTAATAAACGTGATCGCCAATCCGGTTATGACCATCCACATTCAGGATGGTCAGGTGACGGAGTTGCTGGGCTGCTACACCCAGCTGCACTTGGCCAACGTGCCAATTGGACACACTCAGCCGCTGTAGGTTGGGCTGGCTGGCCACTATGCACTCCAACGCCTCTGATTCGATGCCGCTGCAATTAGTGATGTCCAGACTAGTCAGGTTCCCGTTTCCCGCCATCAGGCACTTCAGTCCCTTGATGGTGGGACGGCGGCAGTGGCTGATGTCCAGTTGCCGGAGGCGAGGCATGGTGGCCACTGCCTCCAGGTTGGCATCCGTGATGTTGAAGCGATCCTTAAGAATGAGCTTCTCAATCGGCGCACTTCCCTTGGCCAGAATCTGGATGCTGGAATTGTCCACATCACTTCGAGGATAGTCCCTTGCCAAATACAACGTCCTCATTGACTTCATGTTGGCAATCGTAAGTACCTGGTTGTTCATCTCCAACACCATCATATGCATTGCCAAGTCATGTAATTCATCCATAGTGGCTACCCACTTGATACCTGTATCCGTCACAGCTGAACAGCAATACAGGTCCAGGCTCTTCAAACATGGTTTGCCCTCACTCAGATGCCGAAGCGAGGCGTCCGTCAATGAATGGCAGTATCGTAGTGAAAGACGTCGCAGTGGCAGATCAGAGTGGGCCAGCTGTTCAATTCCGGCGTCAGTGATATAAGAACTCAATGTCAGCTTCAGATGCTCGAGTCTCTTGAGGCCCTCGCAGATGCTGGTGATGGACGCGTTGGTCACTCCATCACTTCCTTCGTAACCCAGCTTGAGGGTGACCAGCATCTTAAAAGTGGTGGAAATCTGACGGATAGTGTCATCACTGTTGGCGATAGTGCAATTAATCTCGAGGTAGGTGAGACGGGGCAGCGTGCTGAAGATGAGAGATGGAAGGACCGGTGATGCTAACTCATATTTATAATCATATTTATAATTGGAATCGATGACCAAGATACGATGGACACCACAACGCGCCAAGCGGGGAAACACCGATGGATTTGAGTAACTCAAATCCAAAGTGAACAGCTCATCACACTGCACAGCTGTCGATCCAACAATGTCCCGCCAGCTCCTGGACACCTGTGCCACCCGCCCCATACTCTGCATGTCCAGCAAATTAAAGATGGTGGCTAACACTTCCGGTGGTAGGGACAGGACGAAGGCAGGCAGATCTAGCGGAGATCCTGCAGGTACTTTATCATTCAGATGGAGCTTCTTGGTGGTGGATGGATTGGTCGGATCAGTCTCCCTTACAAGTTGCAGGATGTCAGATATGGTCGTGTTGCTCGGCAGCTCCACTAATCGTTTGCGGAGAGCAGAGTCACGCAACCCGTAGATGAACTGGTAATGCACCGACTGCTCGCTGTCTTGGTTGTCTCCTGCCAGTCTTTGCAGGTCGGCCACGAATGATTCGACGCTTTCGTCCGGCTGCTGGGTGCGTTGGCGCAGCATAGTGCTGCAGGCCAAGGAGAAGTTTTCGGCCATGTTGGACTTGTTTGTCGTTAGAAAAATAGACTAATATCTGATCAGTTCTGCTAAACGTATTGCTGGAAACTTACTCAGTGGGTGGTTGATTATTTTTTTTGGAACTTTTGCCAAACAAAACTAGGCCTACAACGATCACTTAAGGCATGAGGGAATTGGGAGCCCGGAGTAGCAATTGAAGACGAGCGATAGTAGAGATATTATCGATACTTATCATCAAAAGGACTTATAATGAAAACAGTTAATAGTGACCAGAAACTTTTCCCAGACCAAAATGATCCCAAATTTACTCTGGCTTTTTTATTTTTATTAATGGAAAAGTGCGCAATGTTTTTTCTTCTTTCCAGTGTCGATAAACTAAATTTCTCACGTGAATTGCTTTTCCGCCGGAAGTGCCGCTGCCGATCCGGATTCCCCGCGACGGTGGCAACTTGACTGGCGTCCGATCCGCATCGACGATCCGGCGAATCCGGTCCTTGGACTGGCGTTCGTTCTGGACGCAGTGGATGCACAGCCAGTCGTTGCTTCCCCTATCGGTAATTCCCATCGTCTTCAGACACTTGCCGTGGAAGCTGTGACCGCACCTAAAACAAAAACAGATTATCCCATTAGCTACGGAGTGTTGGGTAGGAACGGAACGGAAAGTTCCCGTTCCTAGGAACTGGTTCCTTTTCTTGAGAAACGGAGGAACGCCTAGGTTCCTTTTGATTTTTGAGGAACGGGAACTGGTTCCTTTTTTATCGAAGGAACGGGAACTGGTTCCTTTTCAAAATGAACGAATCCAACACAGTGTTGTTGGGTAGGAACGGAAGGAAAAGTTCCCGTTCCTAGGAACTGGTTACTTTTGTGAGGAACGGAGGAACGCCTAGGTTCCTTTTGATTTTTGAGGAACGGGAACTGGTTCCTTTTTTCATCGGAGGAACGGGAACGGGAACTGGTTCCTTTTCAAAAGGAACGAACCCAACACTGCCATTATCTACGGAGTGTTAATCGAAAACGGGACGTTACATTCATTTTTGATTAATTTTGTAACGGCTAAATTAATTTTTTTTAAGTGGTTTTTTGTAACGGTTTAGTTACTTTTTTTTATAGCAACGGCACTATTTTTTGTTTCGGTATTTTTTTTTTCTTCTTCATGACGCTTTTTTTTGTCACAGTGAATTTTTTTAATAATATATGTAAAAACCTGTCAACGCCTTCGCTTTGTACTGTACGCAGAAGAATTACCAGCTTTTCGAGCCAAGGTTTTGCGCAAGTTGTCATGTCAATCTTATGGTGAGTGTTGAAAGCACCGCAGGGCAAAAATAGTGTAAATTTGCCATTAAGCTGTTGTGTTCTCGAGCAAATCCTCTCCCTACCTGGACGCTTAATTGTGCGAGAGTGCTCGTGTGTGAATGTGTTCCTGTCTGAAAGTAACTGAGAATAAAAACGAAATGGAAATTGCACGAACCTGAACACGACCAGTACGTCGATCTCGGAGGACAACTTGAGTTTTCCGCCGCAGCTGTTGCAGATATCCTCGCCCGAACTGTAGGCTCGGTTGGTCATACGCTTCAGCCGCGAAAGTTGCAGGTGTAGGTCGCTGTTGACTAGGTTCTTAGTGGCGTTCAATAAAGTCTGGCATCAATAAATTGAGAATCGATTTTAGTTTAGAGAACAAATCGCGTCAGTTGGCAAATTGTGAACGCGCCATTTGCAAATACGCTGAAGTACACAGATATTAAACACAAAAAGAGCGCGCGCAGAATGAATTATTTATTTTAAACTTGTAAACAACACATAGGGGGAAAAGCGCGCAGCGCGAATTAAAAAAATAAATAAAAACGAGAAAACAAGAAACGAGAAACAGGCAACAATTAAAGATCGCCCTCGGTGCGATCTTTAAAACTTCTAATCAACCTACACTTGTATAAAGAAAAGTGTCTTAAAGTTCAATTACGGTTAAAATTTTTCCTTACTTTCTTCAAAGAAAAGAGTGAGCGCAGCGCATTTTTTTTTACAGTTGTCCTTAAACTATAGCATAAAAATAAATTTGCAAAAAAAAAAGTTCAATTTTGTTTAAAATTTCCCTTGGCTTTCCAAGAAATTGGATATTAACCTTGAATAAATCACATATATGAACCCTGCAGTGTTGGGTTCGTTCCTTTTGAAAAGGAACCAGTTCCCGTTCCCGTTCCTCAAAAATAAAAAGGAACCTAGGCG
>JAUJYS010002596.1:0-14477 GCA_033995665.1 Melogona broelemanni | reverse complement strand
CGCGCAGTACCACGAGCCAATCAAACGATCGGCTGCGCTGGGAATCGAACCCAGATCCGCTGGTTAGTGAGCGAGCACGTCATCTGTTCACGTTAATGGATTCCTTTAATGCCGCCGATCTTATCATTACAAACGATAATAATTTGTCGGTCTCGATCGAAAGTGCGTCTTTTTTGCAAAAACTGTTCAATGTGACTGCCGTGTTACCGTTGCACAAATTAATTGATTACCGTTTCCTTTCGATTGGACGTGCCTATGCATCGCCGCTAGCACAATTAGTCGATATTTAGAGTTTGACTTTATGTCTCAAACTTGCTTCAAAACCTAATGCACCATACTGAAAGCTTAATGTGCCATCCGGACGAAATATCTCGGTAATCTACGATTGCTCCGAGTCAGACGGCGTTGACGTTATGTTCGAATTTCATACCTCAATTTTCACTAAAATTTCAAATTTTTTATTAGACACAGATCTGCTTTCTGGGTGATGCACTTTTTTTCGCCATTTTAGGAAGTGTTATTGTTTTTGATTTTTGTATTTTTTACATGTGCCGTGTTATTCAAGAAAATATGTATGCACACATATTTTCTTGAATAAAACGTCACATAATATAATAATTAATGTAGGGAAAGTTGAATCTAGCCCTTTCTCTAAATTACATAATGTCTAAGTCGGAATAAGCGAATTGAAAAAAATTAAAAAAACCCATTTAATTAATTATATTAGCTTCGAAATTTCCATTATAATCGTGCACCGATTATTTTGTATAGATACCTTCCAAGTAAATTTTAAATGCTCATATGAATATCCCGTTAGCTAACGAATCGCATTTAAAACAATTCCAATTGGCTTCAACGGCATGACCATTGGCATCGTACATTATTACGAACTATCGATCCGAAACTTTTTTTGATCAAATCAGAAAAGTTTGGTCTATTCGATCGTCGCGATGTCGATCTCCAGCACCTCGGATTTAGTTTTATTTCTTATCGCCGCACGCTGGTTCAATGGGATGGGGGTTTGACCAGTTGACCAGTCTGGCTGGCTATAAGGGAGGGAAGGAGGGATCGATGAAATGCGCGAACCGGTCGGAGATGTATCGCGGCGGTCACCAGTTAATCTTCGATTGATTATCTGGTCACGTGGAAATCGAGTCTTTCCATTTCCGCTCGCCAGATGCACTCGCCTCCTTGATGATGGCCACTCCTTGATTGACTTCTCACGTGATGCGCTGTTACGCTTTCCCTGCAATTTGGGTGATTAGAGATACGCGAGTTGCCGGACTCGTCCACCTGCAAGTTATGCGACTGTCGCAGCGCTTGTATCTGCTGTGTCTGGTGCCTCGTAATAACGAGGCATTTTGTAATAGAGGCACATCTTAGTTTTTTTTGTTAATTTTATTTTCAAAATTCTGTGCATACGTTTCTGAAGGCTTACTTTGGTTTTAAAAATTTTGTGGCAATATTGCGAACACTTTTCAAGATTCTGATGCCATTTTAATTCTCCAAAGTTTCAGCAGCACCATTAAAGGTGGTACATTTCGATCAATCCAAATTTTACTATTTTTTAGTGATAAACAAATGACTAGTGTACATTTAGAAAGTGTCATTAACTTTTTGTTTTAATTGTATGTTTGCGTTCAAAATCATACCAGCCCGCATAATCATTTCCCAGTAAGCGCCGTATTCTTACGAAATTGAAAATTATGTTTCCAAATATATATTTCTAAGTAGACAGTAATAGAGTGGCATCACAGCCTGACGATGTACTAACAGCTCTTCTTCATTGTATTTATCTCATAGAGTGATGAATTTAGCAAGGTCATTAACATAGAATGGTTCCAAGAAACATATTGCCACAAAATTATACGGAGCTGTTCCTATAAACAGCAATGGTTAATTATATTCGGCTAAAGCAAAATGTGTTGTTATTAACGTGATTATATATTGTTAACTTAACTGGAATCTCTACAGGCGGTACGCTACTCAGTTCATTACATAGCTTCGCAGAATGCTTGTTCAAGGAAGCTATCTCGTCCGTACTAGTTTTGCGATGCCGAAGCTGACCATTACTTTATTTTTACGACAATCGTCTTCTAAATTAATGGGCGGTGATAAACTCCGAGGAATGCCTTGTATTCATATGCTGGAATTTGATTGCCGCCCATACGTAATATCATTCACACTAAGATACGCGAATAATTCGGGAAGATTTCTATTGTTATTTTCGGTTGAAATTATGGGTATAGTGTACAGCAGATTTCAACAGCACAGCCTATTGTTCAACAAAATTCCTCGATTAATTTTGTTAAGAATTTCTTAGAGTAACAATCCTCTGACGTCAAATCCTCTTGGCGTGAGATAGCGCGACTGTTTTTTGCGCACCTAGCGGGAGAAGTGACAATCTGCTTGACTTAGAAACATAAGTTTGATAGTGCCGTCCTTGGTTTGTAGCATTTCTGACGCTCACTGTGAAAAGCATTCACCCATTCACTGCATCAAATGGTTATCGTTTTTATTGATAATCACAGTACATCTCTATGTGCAATGCGGGTGAGCATCAGGGGGAGCTTTTGTGTTCGCACTATCATTACGGTATCGTTGTCGGGTGACTCAGAAATATGCGTTTTGCGCACATCCAGCCGCCGTCGTATTTTTCAGAATACGGTAAATAAACTTTCTTTTTTGTCCGCTTGTGGCGCCAGCAATGGTTGCGCTACTATACAGACGCGCTTGAATGTCGCCACTAATCGGATGTGGCTAATTAATGCAGCCATTACAAAGAGAATGCCATTTCTTTGTTAAGTTTTGTCTCTTCTCGCTTTGCCTTAGTAATTGTCTGATGTAAATGGAATGGCCCATCATTCACGGACTACATGCGCCCTACATTTTGTTTGAAATTGAAGTCTATTCTATGCAAAGAAAATACCAGAATTTATTTGTGAGATCTAAATTTAAGAATAATTTCGAGCAAAACAGATTTTGGAATCTGCAAGCTCGTATCGGCGATCGTGATTTTCTTCTGTTATGACTCAAAAATAATTATTTATCTAAATGCATTTTCGTGTAATAAAAGTTGTCAAAATTAAATGGTTTGCTCTTCTAACATGCAAAATAATTATTAAATACTCGCATTTCCGTCAATTTATTTTTAAATAGTTTTTTTGTAATTCAATATGAAATGAAAAATAAAAAAATTGAAAAGGCTGGAATTTGGCTTGAAGTTTTTAAGATTAGAAATATTCTAATTTTATTTATGTTGTACATAATCGGTCGAAATAGTCGGAATAGTCGAGGAATCCAGTAGGTTAATTTATGTCACGAACTCGAATCACAAAACCGACTTTGCGGCGCGCAGGAAGGCATGAAACGTGAAATTAACTCTAATTGCTAATCATGATGTAATACAATGGATGTAATGATGTAATACAAAACGTTGATATTCCTGATGACTAATATCAATTAATGAATTATTGTTAGTGTTCCATTTTCCTCCGAATATTCCTCGCGCGTCAAACACCTCCCCAATAGTTACTGTAGTGCGGGACAAAGTGTTTCAACGCTGGTTAGAAATGTACTTATTTTGGTGCAGTTGGCACCCACTCCACTGGCACTCGTACTGCCGTCTGTTGTATTAACCGAATAATCATCTTACACTAGAGCGTGATGTTGCCGATAGATATTAAGCGGCCAACGAGAGCGAGTAGCCGTGATCGGAGCCGTACCCGCCCAACCGATATGCTCGCACCACTCGAACCAGCTATGTCTAAATCCTCCTGAGACCTCTGCCGTGATGATTTAATCTCCTAGGTACTGTTACTGTAGCCCACGTAAACAGTCACAGTTTTTTGGTAGGAAATCAAAAGCTTTGATTTGTCAAATACCTTTACCTGTTACGATCCATGATCCAAATCTTCTGTCGAAATCTCAATTTAACCTATTTTCATCTAAGTCAGTAAACAGTGTACCGGTAAGACAAATGTTTGTCTAAATAAAGTAACTTAAGAAATTTCTAAAATCCTTGGATGTCATTAGACTTTACGCTGTCATATCCGCATATTTTGATCCTTTAAATGTAAATTTCTGAAGAAATCAATATGGATCATTTTTATGGTCGCAAGAAATTGGGTGTTTTATTTATTTATTTTTAATTTTAGAATTATTTTTATTTAGAATTATTTTATAATTCGATAATCGGAAATCTTGCCAATTATCGAATATTTAATATTAAATCGATATTTAATTTAACTATCGTTAATCGATAATCAATTCAATATCGGTAGTCAATTAGTAGCATTGGAAGTGATCGATATTTAATTTAACTATCGTTAATCGATAATCAATTCAATATCGGTAGTCAATTAGTAACATTGGTAGTGAATAATCGCTTGAGAACGTTTGCGGCGCATCTGCACAAAATCCGTAAGCGTTCACCAATATTACACGTGTATTAACAGACTCACCTTTCACCTTCTACGACTCTTTCCAACGACTCCTATCTGATCTGATTCCGATTCGTTGTCCATTAAATTGTTGCGTCAGATCTAAGGAGGTCGACGCTCGTCGTAATTTACCCCCAGGCACTTTAGCAGTCTAGTCAGCGTCTGCTGCACTTCGTGATCAATTAACCATGCTGCAATCATTGGTAATCGAGTTGTGACTAATCGATATGGCTGCGTTGTTCTACGGCGGTATAGCCGCATAGTTAATATAATGATTAGTTCTATAGATTCTGTTACACCGCGGCGTCGATGACGCTCCTGCAGGCAATCGCTGAGCCGCCGAACAATGGAAGCGTTACGCCGTGAACAAATATTAATAGCGCGATCTCTTGGATGGCTTCCAGCAAAATATGGCGTAAATTGATTTATTCCTTAACCAGTTCCTATGGGAGCCTCTATGCCGCGAATTACTGCCATTAAGTGTCTGGGCAAATAAAATTATCTGTCAAGGTTGATTCCGACGGGGAATATATAAAAAAAAATATTTTCATGAATTAGGTCTAAACTGCGAGGCTGATTGAAGTATGGATAATTCGTGTTGCTTTTGTAATGAGCCATGCCGAACCCCTGATTTTTCATACATTATCGTTTATTTCGTATTATTTAATCCTTCAACTGAATGAAACTTTGAATTACGATTATACTAAATGGACTATTTCATTTGGTAGTGTGCATTCTGTAGCTCTACATGACTGCAGAAGATGAGAATAGTTATTAATTGCTTTATCCAAACTAATTCATTTGGTTAGGCGATGGAAACTGCGACAGTTTTATGGTACAGTGTAGCTACACAAATCAATTTATCAAAACACTTCCCTAAAATACGAATAGTTTTTATTTCTTGTCAGTATCTGTAATACAAATGAATGCCGCTAGACGCTCTGTGTTTACCAAAATCTGTTGGATTTTTTGGACGCGTTATTTTTTTTAAAGTTTATGTTGCTAGCATAGGGCTTGCACTGGGTACGTGTACGTGCACTGTATTTTCTCTACATCTGCCACGCCATTGTTCAGGCGTTGCGCGCGCGCATGTGTGCGTGTAACAGCTCGTCGCGTCTCGGCCAAGATTGTTAATCCTTAATGAGATGCAGAAGGGTTCCCGGAAATACACCAGTTAGCCGCCGAGATTCAACCCGCTCAGGCAAATTAGTCGAGCAAATTGATGACGCTATATGCAAATTGCCGAGGTTCGAATCCCAGATTTTGTCCTCGCTATAAAACTCCTGCTCTCCATCACTAAGCGCTTCAGGATTTTTCACGGTCCGTGAGCGCTCGATGTTCCAAATTTACGTGGAGGCAGATTTTTGACGTTGTCTTGTGTGGTAGCGAAACTGGTAGCGATTCAAAAAATTATGTGTTTGAGAATATAATTGATTCGATCTTACTTTCGTGATATAATTTATAAAATATGCAATTCCGCAATCGGTTTAGAAAGAAATCATTTGGTCTGATTTTTGAATTATTAGCATTTCAATCTTTTGGTTTGGTATTTTTTTTGGTATTCGATTCCTTTAGTCTGGTATTTCAATCATTTGGTCAGATATTTGGATCATTTGGTTTGGTATTTTTTATTGGTATTTGATTCCTTTAGTCTGGTATTTCAATCATTTGGTCAGATATTTGGATCATTTGGCCTGGTATTTGAGTTCATTGATCTGGCATTTGAATCATTTGGACTGGTACTTGAATCTATTGGTCTGGTATTTGAATCATTTGGCCTCGTACGAATGGATTGATACGCATTGATATTAAGTTGTCATTCAAGTTTCCCTTTTAACGTCGACAGAATATTTGGATGATTGATGATATTGGTTTTCACATCCTGGTTTCCTCATATTTATTATTTCAATCAATGATATAATCCAAATATTTTCAATGTCGAATTTTGCGTCAGTATTTTTAAAGCTAGCGCCACGTGGACAATGTCAAATTTTCATTGTCCACCCTGTAGCCACATGCGCTTTAACGGGGAGCCCTGTAAGTGACAGGATTCACAAGCTCAGAGTTTTTTCTTCTTTCAACTCCTTGCAATTGAGTTGTGGGGCCGGTGAGATGGGTCGAAATTCCGATAAGATTGAAGGCGAGGATAGAAGAAGACGGGAGAAAAAATGTGCAAGAATGCAGAGTTGCCGCTCGCTCGTTTCAACAGCGCCGATCCACTGGATTTCGTATCACTCGATCTGGCTCAGCAAAGCAGATTCATCGCGTATCAACGAAGCGATTAGTCTTGCTGAACGGCCCGTCGGATCGAGTGGGTTCTCGGTTATAAGATGCGCGTCTGTTTTGACGTTCAGACGCATAAGTAGGTGAGTTTTAGGTGACGCGAACAGCGGCTTGTTGTCCAACATGCGTCACCTGGCAACTCTCGAACTTTGGTAAAGGTTTTTATACGGTCGTATATCGATGAGTATTGGGAAGAGCTCCGAAATGCGGGGCGGTCATATAATTCCCAAATTATATTAAACCAGTTTAATTAATTCGGTTTTCAAAAAATAAGGGTGGCGTTTTTACAAATAGAGTGCGTTATTCTGAAAAATGGCAACACTTGTGACTGATGGCAGAATTCTGAATTTAATTACAAATTCAAGATTGATTACATTTTTGAGTAGGTCTGAACGTGTATGATTTCGGAGAAAACTTATATCTTTCCTGTAGGTTCTTATTTTCCCAGGGTGTGTCGGCTGTGGAACAGTCTAACAGAGTCTCGAATACAGAGCCTGTTCACATAAGGATAACCTTATCTTTGTCCTTAACTGTGTGAGTGTGAAGAAAAATTCGGGTCGTCTCGTATTGCTACCCTATTTCTAGTATACTTAAGTATAATTACGATTTGGTCACTACTGCACTAGATATCTGTTGAGGGTGATCTTAATCGATCTGATCATATTATTTAAATTGAACAGAGCTAAAGTTGATCGATAGATAGTGTACGAAATATTTATTTATGTGCGCTTTAAAAACAAGTATGCAACTCCCTTAGCCCGTACGTTTCGACTCTGAAAAATCAGCTTGTCGTACAAACTTTAATGGTCGCCCAGACCAGCCACCGGTGTTATATTGCCGCGTCGCACGCATATTGCTCGTGCGAGGAGAGACTATGTGCGCCCGAATTTGCAAGCCATCCCGATATGCAAATGCGTGTTTTTAGCAAGTCACGCGGGGATGAGTCTCGTTGACGCGGCTGCCTGCATTTCCGAAATTGAAGTCTAGAGTGTACTCTCGATCGCCTCCAGAGGGCACTATTGTCGATTCTTGTCTAGTTATAGCATGCGACGATTTCTTGGGATGGTGCCGTAAAATGTCCCGGTAACTACACGATGGATGTACGGTTGTTGTTGTAGGCAAATTTTTGCTATTAAACTCGGAAAAATCATATACTGCAAATTCTCTTATTACATGTATGTTGAAATTATTTTGTGTTTAATTATTTGCTTGTTTATGACTAGCAACCATTTTTTTAAATAATTTGTATCGAAATGTTCATATTGTGCATAGGTACGAACTCGTACCAGATTTTCAAAAATTATGCCCAACCATTGTAGTAAATATAACGATAGTATACAATGTGCTCCTCGTGTTGCTATGCCAACTTTTCTTTTAAATAACCGTAGTGCACTACATGATTACGGCACCCTCGTGTCTCTATGGAGATATGTGAGGGGAAGGGAAGAGAAGGGGAATGGCAGCTGGTATAGCCAGGCTGAAGAATCCACCCCTAAGCTCTGGACTCCCTAATGGAAGCTCAGGGGTGACATCAGTACCGCGGCTCATCGAATAAACGAGAGCCTCTGCCGGGAATCGAACCCGTGACCGTCCGAATCGTAGTCTAAAGCATTACCGATTGGAATAAATGGCCGTACGTAATATGTAAGTTCCACATTTTTTCTAGTACCCCAGGGATCGAATAAACGAAAGCTCGCGCCAGGAATCGAATGCGGGACTACTGCAATACCTACTTGTCATTCAATTTCATTTCATTCAATGAGTCATACATTTTTATTTTGCCAGGTAAACAAATAATATATGCCAAATCGAGCATTTTTTTCGTTGACTTCATGCCATATTTAACCGACCAATAAACATCACGTTTTAGTTAATTTTAACGCGCTACTAAGGTAGTGAGTTTTGTTTTCCAAATGCATACATAGTTTGTTATTTGGAGCGTTGCATTTTACGGACTCTGGACATTACTGGTATTTGGTGACGTTCCATAAATCAGAGTTTCAATTGAACTCTTTGTAAGTCGTAGTACATGTATACGCCATTTGTGACGACTTTTTAAGATGGCGTTGCCCAGTACCATATTTTAATATTTATTGTAAGTAGGTCGACGATTAGACGACTGTCTGGACTCGTACTTCACCAATTTTGGTGTTGAATTGGAATCTGAAAAGCCACTGTCGTCTCTTCAACAATTGCAACCTGATATCACTTGCAGAATAAAAAAATACACGCCACTTTGTGATAAAGCGCCATTAGGTTCACTCGTAACCACTTAATATCCGATTGCACTCGCAATTAACGAGTTTGTGTACTTGAAATACGAACTGTCTGCACGCGTCATACGAACATAATCAGTTTCGCAAATCACTGATTACTCAATACCGGGTCCATGGAAAAACCATGCTCGATGAAACCTACGAAAGTTGGTTTGTTTCGTTGTGGATCACAGGAGGACTTTTCTACAGTGCTCGCGGGATAAATGAGACGCCATCCAGCAAGAGGCCTTATAACTGGTGACGTAGGCGCCTATGGGTTTAGCACCGTGACATCCAATTGACACAAGTGCATTTTGATGCTGTATGTTATAGGAGTATCGAGGGAAAACTTAAGTCGCTGGGCGAAAGACAAACATTTACAAAAAGCTTTGGTGATTCGGCTGCGTAAGTCTCTCCTCCCCCCATTTTTCTCTTCTCTTGAACTCTCGCGTCTCGGTCGTGAAAGAAAGCGGCAAAGCTCGCTGCAATTTCGGTGAAAGATTGCGCTGGGATTGAGGGGTTCTGCTTAACTTCTTTTATTTTATAGAGCATTCGTCCTGTTTGCCATCGCATGCAGTCCCATTCATTTTAATACCGGCAACTTGGGTTTTAAAGTAATTGTGTTTTTTTTGGCCATCGATATTTTTCTCTTTTGGATCTTTACGCAGGATATTTTTATTTTGTATCCCTCGATGTCAATTAGAAGAAATTAGTTATTTCAGGGAATCTACACAAGCGTTGATTCATTTTCACGCGCACGAAATTATTATTTTTCCTTTTCAAGATATAATTTATCTATCTTCTAGATTTTCTATAAAAATAAAAAAATCACGTTCAAATACAAAATTAACATTAGATAAATTTAAAATTAAACTAAATTATAATGTTTTCGTTAGCACAAACCAGCGGTCACCCGATATATCTTCGTTCATGTGACGTTACTTGTCATCACTTAGTTTTAATGAGTCCGTACAAGAAATGTCTGTATAACTTTTTACATTACTCTACATGTAGGTGACACTACTGTGTGTAATATATTTTTTCTCGCCAACATTTAATTATAAATGAAGATGTCGTGCTAAATATTCTGTTCACATTTTTTATGTTTACCCTTAAACCGTTTATTATTAATAGTAGTTATACTTTTATAACGTTTATTAGTTATATAACTACATGCCTAGCTGATGTTGAGAATTTAAAGGCATGGTAATTATACAAAGCAACACCAAATATTATTACTTGAATTTATTACGCTATTACCTTTTACGAGTGTACTGCTATTCTGCTCGTGTATGATTATTGCTTACGTTGAGCAATTTTACAGAGCATAAATACATATTTTAGTTCCTTTATTACTTTGCACACTGTATTTTGGTAGCATCGTGTAAATGTTCTACTCAATTAAGCAATTATGTTAGTCCCCCAATTTCATTGTTATTTCATTATATCGTCTGTGTATAGGTTGTTAAGGGTAGCAATCGCGGGGAAATTGTTTTTCATTCCGATTTCTCGAGGTAGACTTATTTCAATGCGAACGTTACCTATGGTTGCCGAAACAACTTTTGCGGCGAGCAATGCGGTGTACCAGTAAAGTTGGTGTTTCAGCCCTTTGTTGACTGATTGCTATGCAAGCGGCGCTCCGTTGGTCTTGATTAAATCTCTGGTCACGCGGTGACCAGTAAAAGCTTCTAAATTACCGACTGGGATAGCCGAGCAGGTCTCAGGAAATGCGATAGTCTCCTTCAACCAAGTCTGGTTGTGCTCCATGCCAAGCAACGCTATTTTTTTTTGCTGGTCAGACAATTGTCTTTTAAATGAGACTGTAGCAACGCGTGTTAGCGCCGCCTCACGCGTTGGTTTTCGGTGCGTTCTTATTTTCTGATTGCATTTTTAATTTCTTAAATTCGTGTAGAAATCCAAATCGGATGTACCATTTCGAAAGTGTTCTGAGTTTTAGATGAACAATATTGACGTTGAAGTATTGCAGTTCTATCATGACTTGCTACTAGAACAGACAAAGACGTTTTCTGAGTTCTAACGGTATTTTGTCGTTTTGTCTTTTGACATGTCGTGGTCATCGGAAAAGACGTACATTCGTTTTGAAGAAGGGCTCAATCATTACTAAATTTAGCTATGTTTTCAATTCTCGAATCAGTAAAAAGCCTCTTGAACTCTTGGAACAATGTTACAATATTGCGATGTTTGGATTAAATATTAGTTTTTTATCGTTCACCGAAACTAAGAACCTTTAGGTAATACTGGTTGCGCATTCTTCACTAATGCATTTACGGTTGGTGTTCAAATTATTTTTCTGCAGCTAACTTTCTAACTTTTTCGTTGAGGATTGAGTGTCACTGACCATAAAATATTGTCGCCAACTAATAATCTTCTACGCGCCCTATAACTTACCGCGCCAGGTAATGCACGAAACATTTTTAATTGTTGTAAGTTAATGTTCCGGCCAATTGTTTGCGTTCTGCCTGGTTTCCTCGGGCCCGCAAAATGACGACGCGATTGCCGGAGTGTACACGACAAGCTCCCGTATAAACTCGCGTAGCTAGACTGCCGCAGCCCACGAGCGTCACGGCCCGAGCATATATTTACGCGCACGTACAGATGTATACCGCCGAGTGGTAGTGGGGAAAGAAAGTAAACGACCCTATTTTTAGCGTGAATTGCTTCGGGATCATTTATTTTGTACGGTAGGCAGTTCTAAAGTAATGCACTTTAATTATCTGGAATCTGCTCAAAAAGAAAATTGAATGTCAGTAAATGAAGGAGAGCCGTACGTACGTGATGGTCGATGCGCGACCGCGATCTGGCTACGAACCAAGCCATGCATTGCGCGTCCACACTCCTTTCTCTTCTCGCTCTCTCTCTCTCTCTGAGCATGAAGCTAGCTGAACGAAGAAAGAAGGTGAAGGAGGGCGACTTCTCCCTCTCTCTCTCTCTCTCGCTCTCCATCGCGACTCTCCACTTCTTTTCTTCTCTTCTCTCAATTTCCTTGTTGCGGCGGCGAGGGTCGTTCCGAAATGTCGTCTGTCTGGGTTTAGTCACGATCAAAATCGATACGGCTAATGGCGAATAATTCGCTACAGGAGTTACCTTGCCACTATCTCTCGATTTATCAGCACTATATTTTTTCCATTTCTCTGTAGTTGATTCTATTATTTCTTTTTATTATTTTTCGGCGCTGTCCCTGACCATATTTCACTATTCTACTGTTTGTTGAGCCAACAGCCCGATTTTGAATGAAAAACAAGTGATCGTTCCGGGAATCGAACACGGAATGACCATCTGACCGTCAGAGTTTGGAAGTGCCTTACTTAAATCATTTGCGGATGAAAGAAATTTCTTCCCTAAGAATCAAAGATACTCAACCTAAAAGATAACTTTTTTATTTTTTGGATCCAATTCATTTAAGGGAAATGTACATTTAACCCTGTTTTCGTTAAATCTGATTCGAAATTATAATTGATTAAATCTCGATTGTTTTATATGCGGTTTTCTTAAAGGACTAGTGCACCAAAAATACAACGTACATTCCAAATGTAATTTTCCCTACAAGAGTCTGCGATGGATGAAGGTGCCATGATTATACGTATTATGTAGAGTAACCAAGTCTTATTCGTTGAGGTCCGTCAGTAAAACAATTTGGCAATATTTTTCGCAAGTCATCAGTCGCGTCATAAAACTATCCTATTCCACAAAACGGTCATCAAATGGGAATGCGCCATATTACTTCAATAGCTGCATCAATGCTTTCACGTTCTGTATTGTAGACGTCGTTTCAGGAATAGTCCCTGGCCCGCTCGTTAGCGCTAAGTAGATGTTTTCCAAAGACTCATCTACTCCTCGGCACGCGCCTTCCAATGATTTCTGTACCGGTTTCCCCGTGTTGTTTTTTTTGTCGGTTTGTTTTCACCAGCTATCTTCTCTCCTTCTCGTTCTTTCTCTCATTATATCTTTTTGCCTTTCCATTGGCGTCAACTAACGCCGGCTCTTGGCTCTCAGCTCTCTTAGCTCTCTCTTCCCTCGGCTGCTGATATGTGCAACGTTGCAAGCATGATAAAGATGTTGGCTTTAATTTTATTTGACTGAATAGATGAGCCGAAACTTTTTTCTGATGGTGTGTTTAGCGACTCGATTGTCACCGAAATCTATTGGCAACTGCTGTAGGCGGGCCCGACCGATGCTGAGAGCCAAGAACGAATTACGGGTACGCAGTTAGCAGTAACAAATGCGCCTCATTTTTGGACCCGGACGGAAAAATAGGGTTCTATAATGGCCAAATAATGTTCAACGCCTGGTGCGTTTCTCCGTTTGAAGGCAATTGACGCGATACAAAGAAAGTGCACTTATCAGTGCATCTGTATTCAGTAGTTACAAAATTAATATTACTTCGTAAGGAAACTCTTAAAAATCATTGGTGTTTTATAAAGGTAGTGATTTTTGGAAACGAGGATTGAAAATTGTTCCGTTTTTTTTTCTTTTCGACGGTTTTGATAGTGGAACGAGAATTCACTATAAACGCTCTTCTATATATCGTGTTCGTTTTTTTGTTCTCTATAATTGAGTCATTACCTATCTCAATTCTTTTTATTTCGTGCCCATCCCAACCTTGAGCAATACGTGTACATTATATGCGTATACGTATATATAACGCATACATGCCGTTCAGCTCCACTAGCTTTTCAATCGTGGTACAATTCACGTTTACTCCAGAATCTGTAAGCGTTTTCAATCACAATGTACGAATAGAGTAATTAATTCTATGATATTGGAAAGACCTTTCGATTACAAACGCATTACGCCTTCGTGAAATGCCACCCGACCCCCTTTACCTTTTAACGGATCCAGCTTTACAGCATGATATGTAATATTCTTGATCCTTAAATATTGAAATAATCAATATATATATATTATTTTTTTTAAATCACCGTAGTACCTAGTGCGATACAGGATTACTACACCCTCATGTCTATGGAGATGTGCGAAGGGCAGGGAAGGGAAGGGGAATGTCAGATGGAATAGCCAGACTACAGGATCCACCCCTAAGCTCTGGACTCCCTAATGGAAACTCAGGGGTGACACCAGTACCTTAGGCTAATGAATAAACGAAATCCTGCGCCGGGAATCGAATCCGGGACCGTCGGTTTCGTAGAATGTTGCCATACCCACTGAGCCATCGTGTACGTACTATTTTCGACGAGAATGACTATAATGTATATTCATTCTTTAATAACTCTTCTAGAAAAATTCAGCATTCATTATGGGGCAAATACAATGAATAAATCAAAATTAGTCTTTATTTAACATAATTTTGTTTTTATTCTTTCTTTCGCATTATTTGTTTTACTCGAGTAATATAAAATGTATTAAAAAGTTATAATATTTAAAACAAAATTACTAAAACTCGTTAAATGTGCGGCCTCCGTGGTTCAGTGGCTATGGTCATAGACTACTAAGCGGGTGGTCCCGGGTTCGATTCCCGGCG
>JAUJYS010002595.1:0-14478 GCA_033995665.1 Melogona broelemanni | reverse complement strand
CTCACATATCTCCATAGAGACACGAGGGTGCAGTAGTCCTGTGGTGCACTAGGCGCTACGGTGACTTAAAAAAAATAATTATTTAATCTATATTGATTAGTTTATTTCGTGACCACATACAGTGCTACAGTATCGCAAATTATAGAAAAAAAATAATACGTGTATTAAAAAAAAACACCGTGACATGACCAAGATTCGAACTGCAACATTGAAACTGTATATAGTTTAATTTAAAAAAAAAAAACACCAGTGAACGAACCCAATGAGATAAGAATTTAACCTTTTCCCGTCGATTTTGACAGCTCCAATGAAATTTAATTTTTTTCACCCTATAACTGGCCAATTGGTAACTGCCACGTTTACCGCCGGTTTGAACAACATTTTATTTCGTTTGGAGTTTGGCCAGTGCCAATTTCACCAATTGAAGTCAAAACTAATTTCAGATATGAAACAGTTTCAATATTCTAATATGAAACTATATATGAAAAATATGAAAGAAATCAAAACGTTTGTAGACCACCCTACGGAGAGCTGCAAAGTTTCAAAAACGCATATAAACGTCTATGGAATAATTTTCCGAACCGCCGAAGCTGTCATCCGTGTACCCCGGGTCCCTGGAGAGTATTCCGAGATGGACGAAACCCTCGAGACGGGGGACAAATAAAAAATGTGGGCGGTGAGAATCGCATGCCGTGGCATACATTTGGAGCGACACGCGCGTGCCAAAAGACAAAAATGGGGGGCGATTGCATCAACTATTTATGAGGAACGGACAATTTGCCGAAACGTGAATGACACGTGCGGCATTTTTGCTGGCGGAGCACACTGCGCTGCCTGACCAACTGCAACCTCTTGGGATCCCGTGACTGCATAAGAGTACGAGCTCGATCCGCAAGCGAAAATGGAATGTAAAGCATTGTTTTCAAAAACTGTTGAAAAATTGAAAAGTTGAGCCAATGTGAAGTTCAATACGTGATAATTACTACATTTCTTGGGAACAATTTATTTACAAATATTGAGAATCGAAAATTTCAGCTTACTTTGTACATAAACACATCTTCTGTTTATTCAAAGCACCTTATTATATTTTCGGATTTTTCCATTTTAAGTTCATGTTTCCGGCAATGATACAATAAAAAAACTGTCCTGTTGAGGGGGTTGGTCTCAGGAGGATATGCACGGTGGCCGTCGCCGCATGCGCGTCACGGCGCGTTCGATATCCAAAGCGCGGGCGAGCAAATTCAGAGAGTGATCGACCCCATTAGCCAACAATGCGTTCTATCGGCAATATTTATGAAGATAGAACAATATTGCCGTTACGGAGGGGATAACGAACAAAAAAAACCCGCAATTATATCCAATATATCCTCTTGGGATCCGTCACTCCTTCCAAACACCAAAAAACAAGCAATTGTATACCAGAATTTAGAAGATCTGCAGTGTTTCCCCCCTCATGACATGTGAGTGGCAGGGCTGTTGTCTTTTCATGCATGTGATCCGAGGAAGCTATAAAAATTATTAGGCGAAGCCAATTATCCCTTCTTGGATGCAGTGAGACCAGAAATTCGCGTGAAATAAGGGGGGATGGGATGGGATGGGGCACTAATAAGCGAGTGCGGTCAATATTTTTATTAGGGACGTAAAAGAACAAAATTACATACGTAGTATTCGCATGACGTCATCAACGATGACGCTTAATGTCTATTCCTCCTCGAAACATCGTTCTCGAAATTCGTTCCCAATTCGATATTTGGGGATGCTTCTCAGTGCAAGCCCAGGCTTCTTAATTGAAGACGCCTCCTTTTTTTTTCCTCCGGCGCTGTCCCGGACATTTCACTTTCATTTTTTTTTTCCTATTTTACATTTTACGTCTGACAAATAAGATTAACTTTAAAGGTCAGGGTATTCATTTTAGAGAAAAATTATACATTACGTATTACTTGGGACATCGGACACCACATTACTCAGACACCTTCATGACTAACACACCTTCTATGAGAGCCATGAAAGTAAAATCAAAACACGTCACAAGATACTTAGGACCGCCGTACATACATTAGCTACCTTGAATTACTGTGAAGTTATTCCAATTAAATTCAATAAATGACGAAGGTTCAAAGGTGCGAAATATCTATGTAATGTACCTGCGCGTCTCTTCGGTTTCGCAAATTGTGTGGCGCGGTTTTCCCGAATTGGGCAACGCCCCCCGCTTGTAGTGATTGCGAAACAATAGATGGAAGGTGTGGCGCGCCGTCGTATGGAATTTCGTTGTCGGGAGAATGAATCGTTGTCGCCACCGGTGCGGGGGAGGCGGACGAGACGGCCGACCACACATCACACACCAAACCCCGGGACCTGGCACCGACAAGTTTCTATGGCGTCACCCACGGTTTTTCGCCAAGAGAACTTCTCGCCCCGGACAACTATTCACAAGTTACGCCCATCTTTCATCCTCAGAAAAATTCGCATTCCTCCTTTCTTATTCAGGGGCTTTCCCAGCGTTTGACGCCTTAAAGATCACCTGGTGGGGGGGGGGGGAAAAGGGCACCTAGTAATTTTGCCTATCCTAGATAGACTTCACACATAGGAAGGGATCTTTACTGTACGCCACAGCTTTACGTATACGGGTTAGAGCATTTGCGCATTTGCTTGGGAAATCTTTGCTTGGCAACTTTACCACTCGACATCTCTTTTGCTTTTCACCTTTGAATAAATGCGCGATATTAATTTTGCTGATTAAATTTACACTAGTATTTTCCAGGAACAGGCATACCAGGTATGCAGTATTAGCTATACTCGAGTATTAGCCTCATGCTTGCCATAGCGCGCCGAAACCATACGAGCTCAGCTGCAATGCGGGGATGCAAGTATTTAGGGTGCTAAGAAACGCCGATTGCGTGATGTTTAATTAATGTTGGTTGGCGAATACCAGATATTTGGCGTAGCTAATATTCGAATTTTCAAGACAAAAAAAATGTTGTCTAGAAAATAAACAGGTATTTGCAAAATATTAACAACTCTTTGTTATGATTAAATTGGCATTTCCAAAATAAAAAACAATCCCTTCATTTAACAATCTTTCAATTAGTACTGAAAAACGATTGAATTTTCCAGCGACGCAAAGCCCCAGCCGCGCACGTATTTTCTGTGATTAAAACTGCTCACTCCTTTCGTGATATGGGATCCCTGGGCCACAGCCCAGGAAGCCATCCCGCCGAACCGATCGCCGATGCCGCCGCCACTGACGCCCATGCATCCCTCACCTCTGAGAAAGAACAAACAGTCGTCGGTGAAGGAGGATGGCTGGCGTCAGACGAATGGACCACCCAACCACTACAAATGAATTATTATTAGACACCGGCGCCGACCGACCCCCCTCCTCTTTTAAAATAAAAGGGGAGGGGGAAGTTGACGCTAAATAAGGCGAAACAAAACGAAAGAAGAAAAAAAAACTCATTTGCAATTTTTGATTTAATTTTTAGGACGATCTTGATACTGACGACCGCGCCAGTCAGCTGTCGGCAAAATCTTGAAAGAGGAACTTCTGAGAATCGACACTGTACATTACACCGTTGGCCTCGTGGATAGCGCGTCGGCGTACCGATCGAGCGTACTGTCGGGAGTTCAAATCGCTGGAATGCAACCATCTTATTTTTGGAATTGGAACGCCTACTTGTATTGGAGAAGTTTTGAAGCCGGAGCGCTAAATATGAACGATCACGTCGTCAATAAAAATTTGTCTACAAATCAATCGAGTTGATCTACATGTGTTTCAAGCCGCCTTTTGTTACGTACCTATGTACGTTTAAAAAAAAAAAAAGCTATCAAGGATCTTTCCAATTCTTACTTTAACTCGCCCTCATGACAAAGGATAAACACGATTCTCTGCAATACTCAATACAATGAAGAATGCACTACTCAATGCAGTGAATAATGAAAAATAATAAAACCACAACCAATAAAATGACAATATATTCCCACCTTAATCCTAATAAACTGCAAATAACACGAAAATAATTATTAGCAAGCCAGTAATAAGATCCATTTAGTGGAAATGTTCACTGAACAAATGAAATACCAGCTCATATGTCGCCTTATAAAAAAATGGCAATCAAAAGTATAATTGAAGCAGCGCGCCGCTCGGTGGCCCACGACGCAACTTCTTTCTTCTATCATGATACAAACGCGGCCCGAACGAGGAGGCACGACGACGGCATATCAAGCGGGAACAGCAGGTGTCTTTACCCCAATCAGAGCGAGAGATCACCCGGGCTCGTGCTCGAGACGACAAAGCCACCTTATTTTCTTGGCCCCACGACGCGCCGCACGCGAATTTTATCGCTCACTTTCAAGACGTCCTTGGATGACTCGCGGCAGCAACAAGTCACGCATACACAACTCTCTACCCTCCTCGCTTGCCTTCCATACATCAAACAGAACGAGATTCAGTATTCAGGTAATTTGCTCTCTGCGCTGTAGACCTACATTATATAATAAACGGGAGCCATTGTGCTCACCGCGCAAGCCGCCAAATGGCCATACACAGTATATATGCAGACGCACTTGTAATCCTCCTGATACCACTTTATTCTTATGGTATAAATTTTTACTACCACTGCTACTGGCAATCTAGACTGATGACGTCATTATTATTTTGCAATACTTGACATAGAGCCAGCCAATCACCAGAGATCAACTTAATCCACGGCTGCGATTTGGCCGCTCCACTGGATTTGCTGCACTTTACATTTCTAACTTCCAACTCAATATTCTTGTCTAGTAAAGTTAGGTGATATTTGGATTTTAAGTGACATTTGGATATAAAAAAAAATAAAAATAAATTCGGACAAAATGTCTAAGGATTTTCCAGTAAATACTTTTCTAGAATGACAAGTTTTTATTTTGCATTACCGGGTCTACATTGTAATTTTTGATTTCCAAACTTGCATCAACAAAATGGTACACTAGCGTACTTGGCGTACATGTGTATTTTGAAATTCATTGTACATTTGTACGAATTGCGCAGGTTACAGCTGTTGGTGTGAGGAGGGTGAAAACCACAAAACAAAAGGACGCCTTCATACGAGGATGTGTATGTGGTAGCGCACGCCACAAACAGCGATAGACGTCGGCCGGCAACAACCAACCTCAAAATATCATTATTGTGGATTCGTAGTTATGCACAAATACGTCAACACGTATTGTACGTCAAAACAGAGCTGAACAAAAGACAAGCGAAGCTGTCAACAATTTAATATTAACAATTTAAGAACGAATCATTAAACTGAAACGTCACATTTTCAATATTTTTGATTTTCGTACTCGAGCCAGGATTTCTCATCCCAAGAAGCAACTTCAATTCTTATGTCGTACTCGCGCAAGTCTACGGTTGATTCTGAATTGCAGAACGATAGACGAGGCATAGTACGTTGCTGATTAGAATCGTGATACTGCGGTAACGCAATTGCTCATTTTTACCACTGTGAGGCGTACCCTCATGGAACCCTAAAGTGAGGGGTAAGTAAGTTATATATTCGCGAGCCACAGGTATCCTCCAAGAGAACAGAAAAGTAGGGATGCCATTGCTAAAAAATAACAATAAAAAATAAGGGGGGGGGACATCTCTGATTGGTATCGCGGTGGCGTGGGGCACGACTATAGGACGAGGAAATGAAAGTACGCGCAAGCGACCGGAGGTTGTTGGAAAAGAGGTGGAGGCTGGAAAAAAATCTGACAGCACTGGACAACCTTTCTCCCACACGTACATCAACCTAAAACCCACACAAAACGATACCGACAAAAAAAGCCACAAAAAAAAAATGTTTCGCTAAAACCGAAAACTAAATTTACGAGAAAATTATACATTCACACAAGGACGCGGATCGATAAATAGGGTGACACTAAAAAAATATATGGAAAACAATGAGCTCGCTTTTTTTTTTTTAGAACAGTGCATCGTTTGTGAATGGAAAACGAATAATGAAAGTGCAGTCGAGCCCCCCCAACGATTTATCGTTTCGATCAAAGCACGTGCCAACAACGGATGGAGAAAGAGTGCCGGTAGGGAAAGAAAAGGAATTGTTGGGACGCGGACAAAAATATACAAAAAGTACACTGTTGCCGCACTACCCTATTCCATGATAGCGAGCTATGAATTTGACGGCGACATGCTGCCAAATTTCTAGAGGAGACCGGCATCTTCGTCAATTTTAAATTAATAAATGGTGTAATGTTTAGAAAATTAAGATAAATAGTTGTCGATATTTCAGACATTCTAATTTTGAGATTGGCCTGAATCCTATCTGTACCGAATAATGTAGAAATGATGTTAGACAATAGATGAAAAATGAGATTCTCATATGTTCTGTTCATGTGTAACGTTTATGTAACTAGTTGGTTTATTTTTCAAACAATAAAAAAAAAATAGTTTTGTTAATTACTATGGCAATTTCAGAAATTATTTCAGTCTAACTTCATTTAAAGTAGACGACGCTGTGATTACTAGATGGCTCTGGCTTGTAAAACACGACCGATTGTTTTATTCGTAGGCCACAAGAGGGCACTACAAGGTATGGCGCAAACTGCCAATACATATAACAACGCTTTCCTAGTCATATTTACTCGAAGGGAGAACAACAAGGTGAATTTTGCCATCATGATCTCAGTCTGATGCAGATTGCTCATGGAATTAAAATGTGGTCATGTTCATGCGACCGGTTGTCATAGTTTCTAGAAGAATAGAAAATAAAACGCGATAATAAAAATTCGTATATGAACGAGGGCTAGAACCGGACGCGAATGTGTGACTGGCTGGCAACTGTTTGTGGAAAGAGGGGTTGGGGCAACGAGTTCGCCGTATAAAAAAAGCACGGTCGCGCAACGCGCTCTTCGCCACACTTCCGGTTTACCTGAGCGCATGAATGGCAAGCGGATATGACGCAGCGCCATTAGTCATACCACATCGCCGTTCCCATCACCTTGTACACACAATCAATTGGGAATGTTCACCACAACAAAAAATGTACGTAGTGGTCAAAATTAATTCGAAAAACGCCCGTCACCAGTAACTTTGGTTCAGTCAAATGATAATCGTACAACTGCCCAAAAACTAGTGGAAACAAAAAATACCCTAAAAAGTGAGTATGAATAATCACCCTTCGTTCTTTATTTGTATACTGAAGTTTTTGTAACTATCTTATTGGTATTGTCTGAAAGATACATTTTCAGCAATATCCCAGGATCGAATAGGCGAGATCATGCGTCGATCATCATTCGCAGTACCAAATGGGCTACGATGATTATTGGTGTGTGAACACACGTGTTGGCTATAAAAATGTAACTTTTCTGAAGGAATACAACTTGTTGGAAAGAAACAGATAGGGTAAAGTAATGGTATTCACATACTCGTACACATCTGGCACATATGCAGTATCAGTAGTTAGGCTAAATTACCATAATAAGTATTGCGTAAAGCGAAAGGCACTCGTTATTATTCGAAAACAAAGCCGTACAGTACAGTCGATTGCACGCTCAGTTTGTGATACTCGCTCAATGTTTCATTCATCTGAACCTACCCTATAGAAATACTAATATAATTTGCATAATCACCCGCAGTCAAGGTCTTTCGGTCATCGGTACAGTGAGTGCGCATTAACCCTGGCCTGTGATAACCGCTACACATAACACTCAACTTCCAAATCCATTTAATTTCGCAGAGCCAACAAAGCTAGTCAGAATATCCTCTTGAGGCCACGCTCTGTGTTGATGTGGGAATATAGCTCAACGTCAGTCAATAACAGTTTTTTTTTCCAGGATGCATCAGAATTGCAAACACAATCAATTTTTCATTAAACCGACGGGTCGCACTTATTCTTTAAGAACGAAATTCGCGAAAAATTGCCCAGTGGTGGCCTCGACGCGGGTGAGATCCGGTGTCTCAGGAGGATAGAAACCAAAAACGACACAAGCACAGGGCAATCAAACACCCGAGATAGCGGATATTCATATTCCCGCGCATTTCGCTTTGGCCCTCCGCGTCCACTTAGCATGATTGGCGCTGGCGGAAGCCCCGCCCTTCCCCTATTCCATTTCCTCCCCCGCCACCACCAACAGCTCGGCCACCAACAACAACACCACCACCTTCTCCATTCAGGTCCACTAGTCTCCCCTTTCCCTCTTTTGTGGCGTCCATAATGCATGAGCGCCATTCATTCATCCAGTTTGTTGTTTCTGGATATGAATACACAGCAACGGTACAACACTTCGTGAGACCCCCGCAGCGCTAAAAAAAATGGGAAGGCTTTGCTATAGTTTTAACCGTTTCGTTCGAGCTTCACCTGAGTATCGCCTTATTTTTTTTGTAAATCACCGTAGCGCCTAGTGCACTGCAGAATGACTGAACCCTCGTGTCTCTGTGGATATATGTGAGGGGCAGGGAAGGAAAGGGAATAGGGATGGCAGCTGGAATAGCCAAACTGCAGGATCCACCCCTAAGCTCTGGACTCCCTAATGGAAGCTCAGGGGTGACTCCAGTAACCCAGGCTAACGAATAAACGAAAGCCTTCGCTGGGAATCGAACCCGGGACCGTCGGCTTCGTAGGATGTAGTCATACCCACTGATTCGCGGACACGGATCAAAATATTTAGCAATTTCTGTTTGATGGAGTAAAATTGTTTCGCTATCGACACACTTTGAAAAATTGTGCTGTTAATAAATCGAAAGTTTTGGCAAAAAAGGATCCCTGAACACAAAACAATAACTTTCATTCCAGTTCCTAAAAAAAAAAACACTAAACCGTTCCTAACGATCCTTCCTTGGAAAAGGAATCAAAGGCGCTCCAAAATTTCTCAAAAAAGGAATCATTTCATAAGGACGGAACTTTATCGTTCCGTTCCTACCCAACACTTGGGTGTTCTCATATAGCGCATTGGGTTAATTATCTCCATGTGCCTGCCATTCGACTAGGTTCGTGATCAATTTTAACATGAGCCGAGTCAGATTATAGCATAGCCAACATACAGATTGAGGACAAGCGGCTGGTATCCAATACGGTACGTGTGATGGGTTCGCATGTGTAGCTCTCGAAAAAAAATAGTGGTGAAGCCAACGCCCCGCAATTCTAACTCCCGCGCACGATCATTTTTCATTAGATATTTTGCACCAACGCATCTTTAACGAAGCGCTGACGTCACACATGTATGTCATGTCACTGTAAGATCCGGCAATGCAGTGATCCATGCGGAAAATATATGAAGCTTGCGCGTATAAATATTTTAGATTCTGTCTATGGATGTAATGATGGATATCCGACATTGATATCCATCATTACACTCGTACCCGTATTGAGAAAAAAATAAGATCCAAATATTTGCAAAATTGAAAAAGATGATCTCGAATGCAATTTTTAATATTTTAATTTACGTTGAAGTTATTTAGTACAAATTAAAAAAATGAACTTTTTGATCAAAACAATTGTAAAATTAAGAAAAACATTACTTTGAATGCAAGAAACTTTAATTTTCAAAAATGGTTTAATCTAAATAATTATTGATATAAAATTGAGACTATCATTATCTTGAAAGCATTTTCAATCCTTTAAATTTGCGAAGAAGTGCCCGAAAAAATATTAAAAAAAAAATTCAAAATAAAATCGGGGAACATATTATTACCACAGCAAAAAAATTAAATAGTTAATAATCAGTCATACGAAATTACAAACAAAAAAATCCAGATTTTTAAAAAATAAATATATAATTTGACCATGACGAAGGCATGACAGATGAAAGCTCGGGTTTCTTGTTTTCTCTGTAACCGACGTATTGAAAGTGTCCAACTAAAGCACGTCATTTCGCTAATTTATAACTTTTCATTCAATCACTTAATTTTCAATTTATTCATGAATAATCTAGTGTCGCCTCAACGTTACCGCTTACTAAATTACTCAGCACAGTCAAGAGCTTACTCAGCGAGAAACATAAATAGGTAGAAACACGAGGGACATCCTCATAAAATGCAAGCGCACAATAAAAGCAGCTGGTAATATCTGACCTCCTCCACGCACGTATTAAATCACATTATATGGACCAGCGCCGAATAGCATAACACGTGCATCTATCTAACCAGGACTCGTAAAAGAGCAGCATTGGCAGCATAGCCTTTGTGCATGGCGGCGTCTACGAGTATGACGGGCGCTTCATTGACGTCAAGTAGGTCAGCTGTATACAGTACCTCATAGCGCAGCAGTTTTGGCGGCAGTTCGCTGCCAACACCTATACGCTATTTCAGTGGAGGTAGGATTTTGTGTGGGGGTGGGGAAGGGAGGGAGAGTGCGTTTAACGGTGCATGCCGTTGCTTGAGATAATTCTTCACGTGCTTTGTGTCCCCCTTGAGACCGTCGGCGCCTTTTATTGGTTATCGATAGTTTTCGGTCGATATTGGTCGGCGAGGTTAGTCTAAAAAAAACCTTTTTCCACCCTTTTGAAAATCAAAATATCGTTTAAAAAAAAAAAAAACATTACATTGAAGCGTTGCCACCCATTTTAAGATATTCCCGACGTCTTATTTTTTAAAGACTACTGCAGATGCACCGTTTGACGATCTTCTAATTTTAAAAAGCCTTCCAGGGACGATTATTAATTTAAGTTACTTTCATTTAAGTGATTATTAATATTGTGCATCTCAGAACATCTTGCGAAAATTGGGTATTTATTTTAATTTTGATTTTTTTTAACTTTCGTAGTACAGCCACCCCTTAATTTTATGGCATTTCTACACCTCATAGTTTTGTCACCCCTTATGGCACAGCTACACCTCATAGCTTAGACACCCCCTTATGACACAGCTACACCTCATAGCTTGGCCACCCCTGCGGTAATTTCAACCCTCATAGCACTACTTATCCGAGGTTATGTATTTTCAGAGTGAATGTATCGGGATGTTTCTTTTTTCAAACTGTAAAAACCTTACGGAAACCATAAATGTGCAGGAGCCTTAAATTTAAATTAATTTGCAACAAATAAAAAAAAAAAAAAGCAATTGAAACGAACAGTAACGATTCAATGACAAGCACCGATTGCAGTGTATCATTCGCACGTCGCAGCGTCGGCAATTTTCCATAGCGTCCATAGCTATTAAGACTGTCATTTTTAAGCATATTTAATTTTTATCATTTCTGATTATTTTCGGAAGGTGGTCTCAGAAGGAATGTCACATGGAATATCTAGGTCTCTTGGCGACGCATTGGCCAAGCGTTGCGCAGCTGCTTCGCACTAGTATGAAAATAGCGGTCTGCACAATCAGCATCGCATAAAAAACAATCATGGTCAGAGTTCATATTAATGTACTCGCGTTGCGTCCGCCGTTGTCATTGTTAATTAGTAACGGGAGCCTTTCGTAGTTAGCATCGCGTATGTACAGGTGCGCGCAGCTCTTATTCAATTAGGTTGTTTCTGTGAAATATGTTAATATATTTATGGATGTGTATGCGGAATTTTTGCGCGTCCCAGAGAATGCGTTAATGGCGGCGGTCAAAAACGAAAACGAAAATTAAGACACTTTTCCCGCATGCGCGCGTTGGCTATTTATGTCTTCGCGGAATATGCCGCGATTATTCATAGGACTCGGCAAACACCATGTGGAGCGACGCGGCCCACTAAAAACGAGAAAATTACCAACTTGGGTTATTTATATATATACGAAACATTCTCGTCCAAATATCCTTCTGAGACCCCCTGGTTCTCGGAAGTATATTTGGTTATAGCGATCGAAATTTGCAGGAAAATGTAGAATTTCCTGTGGCGCAAAAAAGGGTTGTACATAAATATATCACATGTTCGCACACGTACCGATGGCTCAGTGGATATGGCAACATGCTACGGAACGGACGTTTATTCGATTATTCGATCCTGGAGTACTGGCGTCACCCCTGAGCTTCCATTAGGAAGTCCAGAGCTTAGAGGTGGATCCATTCCCCTTCCCTGCCCCTAACGTATCGCCATAGCGACACAAGGGGTAGTAATCCTGTAGTGATTAGCACTACAGTGATTTAAAAAAAAAAATGTTCGTGTTGTGTTCTTGATTGCATAAGCTAAAACGGAATAATAGCAAGTTTTTTTTTAAATTTAGATCGAATAGTAGACTTTTCTTAAAGACTTTTCCTAAGACCGGAAATAAACGACGAAAAAAACTTCATGACCGAAAAAAAAATTAATTTATGAATGATAAAAATTCATAAAAAATTTGTAAGGTGTCGGCGAGTACGCGGGTTCGATTTTTACGGTTTAAAATCTTAGCGCACTGTCTACCCCTTCCTTGCCTAATTCCAATGCCCTCAAGATTCCACTCCGACCTTCCCATTGTCCGCCCCCTCGCATAGCTTTGTTTTCCGGCAGTACCGGAAACATGACGCTGGCGTTGAGCGCTTTGGTGCAGCAAAAAACTCGGTCGGCTGGGAAAGTTGCTCGGCTGGCTGTTGCCAATGGCTCTTCAAGAAAAAAAAACGCGTGTCTCATCTCGTCACTGCACACTGCAGGTTTTTTCTAGTGGCAAAGTCGGTGGCCTTAAATTTTAATTAATTAAGTCGGTGCCGTTCAACGACCAACCGTGCTGGACTATTGTCGGTTCTGCGATCGCCATTGTACGGGTTTGGAACTCGGCTCTCGTCGGTTTCACGGTCACCGTTCGTCGCCGGTCATCGAGGTCTGCCGTGCTGGACTAGTTTTGTGTGGGTTACCGCTTTCGGTCGCCAATCGACAAGGACGTGTGTTGGCAATTCCAGTCATCGTCGGGTTCGCCGCCATGGATTTACCTGATCTACTCATCGGGGACGACTGGTGGGGTCGTGGGTAAATTGCTACAACGACGACGCTATTGCTTCAGACAGGTAACGTTACCCTTCATTGACCAAGGTCACTTGTGCACGAACTAAGTTTTTTTGGGCGAGGCCACGCCATTTCTAATTGTGATAAACTATAGCAGTGTTCGAACACGATAGTTTTTTTGTGAAAAAGAACTTGAGAACCGCATCGACGGTTCATTGTATCAGAATTAATATTGTTTACTATTATTTTGATTATTGTTTGAGATTACCGGGATAGAATTTCTCTGTTGAAATAAATTTATAAACATTCTAAATTTACAAATCAAAGATCTGTTTCCCCATTCTTTCCCTTGTTTACCATTCCTATGGACAGTGATTAAATAAGATTCTGTGAGAAACGAATCAGGAAGCAGGCATGAATAATTAATTTCAATCCAGTTGTCACTGTGAAATTATTAAAGCCTACAAATTCATTTAAGAAATCAACAATTTTTTTGTAGTTAATTATGGAGGAATTGGAGGTTTACCATCGTATTCGTCTCAAAGGCCCCGGGGACTACCTGGTAATTTATATTTTGGCTTAGCCAAAGCTTCTGATCTAGGTAAGGATCTTTAAAATTTGACCTTGATCTTTAAGGATATCTTACCCGACAACCTACAGGCACGGGACCCACGACTTTACTTCCATTCCCGAAGGCAGGAACGCATTTTTCTTGCCCGAAACTAACGCAGGGCCTCTGGATGATGCACACAGAGAAATGGCTTACTAGAGACGGTCGCGAACCACAACCGGCTACAAATAATGCAATTACTCGTAACTTGGCAGCATTTGGCAGCAAAAAAACCCGCTCTGTCGCAAACGAAACGTCGGTCTATGGTTTCTGCGAAATTCCTACAGTAGCCTAAATACATTGTGTGCATCATATACAATGAAACACGGAAAAAAAGGAGGCATTACGGAGAGTAATACTTTATCCGTGCAAAAGTAAAAAAAAAAAAGTGAAATTTGTTGTACACAAGACATGCGTCTTTCCACTAGGGAGTAGGGACTAGTTCATCACTGCCCCCAAATACATTTGTGTATTGTCGTGATATTTGAGAAGAGGTCTCACTTAACAGACAAAGTTGAAATAAAAACTAATCAAAACCAAATAAACCTAATTCGCAAAATAATGTGGCTCTCCAAACTCTTATATTACAGAATCATAACTTTATTCAATCACCCTGATCGTCTCTACCTCCCTAGGCAGTATTACAACAACTCTGTCAGTTAAGCCTAAAAAGTAGACTTAACTAGGCCTAAACTAGGCTTTAAGCAAAATCCCACTCAAAACATACGAAAATACATGAAATTACACTATAAAAAGGGGGCTCCACCAGCATGGTTTGCTAGCAGAAACCAGCAAAGAACTACTCGCTCGGCAAATGTCAAAAGAATTGGTCACTTAGTTGGCAAGGTAAAAGAGTGTGCTGGCTAGGCAACTCTGGGTTCTAGTCTAGGTGTCTATATCAAACTCACGTGTCAGCAACTCTTCTTGTGGTCTCACCTCCACACAGGTATCTGAAGCACAAACTGAATTTAACCCTTGTATGTGAATGGGGTAAAAAGACCTTCTTATTCAGACTTGCCCCTATTAATCGCTAAGAATCACAAAACAGG
>JAUJYS010002594.1:0-14479 GCA_033995665.1 Melogona broelemanni | reverse complement strand
GGATCCACCCCTAAGCTCTGGACTCCCTAATGGAAGCTCAGGGGTGACGCCAGTACCACAGGCTAGCGAATAAACGAAAGCCTGTGCCGGGAATCGAACCCGGGACCGATAGCCACCCTGCATTGCATTGGGTGAATGATTCTCAGAAGATACAAAGGTAATGCTTCCAGTGGGCGACGCAGGTCGAATTTCTTGGGACGCCGGTCGCGCTACGGAGTAGGTAGCGATTTTAACGTTTGTGATTGGAAACGTTCCATAATTATACTACACGCTCAAGCAAATACTTACCCTCTCGCTTCAGTACTAATTGCAGGTCATCGAAAACCACTTTCCTTTCGCGACTGCTAGCCGACATGACTCGGATGTGAATGTCGCGGAGGGACTTGTTGGCCGCCTGAGCATAGGAGAAAACAATCAATCAAAATCCTTCTGCCGAACGCTTTAGGTACCCGATTTGAGCATAATGGACATCTTACCTCGCTGATCACCTCGGTGTTCGTCATTTTCGGTACTATTTGTAGCGGAACAAGTAATTAAAGAAATTTAACATGCCATGCCACGATTAAAATTTTTCGCACAGACTACTCGTGGTCGAGTTTCTGGAAGAGAAACAACATGGCGGTTCCATTTACGAATTCGATCAATAGATGTCGCTGCTATCGCCGAAAACCCACCAAAAGCCGCGTTGCACTAAGCCGAAATTAAACAATGTTCATGGCTTCAATCCGTGCTGCGTAAATGAAGTCATAAAATTCTCAAATATTTTACCTTGTTGAGAGCTATGAGATCCGCGAATGGTTTAACGTGCCCGCATTCACTAAAAAATAAAGGTGAATTTCTTGAATGGCGCCAACTTTAAATAAAATAATAAGTTCATCTGATAACAATACATGTACACAAAAATAACAAGTTTGTGTTATGTTATTACGTATCATATGATACAATCTAATAAATCCATTTGGTCACAAAATGTTACAACTATTGTTTTAAGAACGAATTTCATTAAATTTTAATAATGAGTCCCAGGGACAGCTTGCGGGAGCATATTGTAATTGTAACGTATCAAAACCATCAATTATCGTGCAGTGAAATTAAAAATAAGTGGGTAGACGTATGTTTTCAAAATGTTTATGTATAAGAACATGCGCATTTCCACTGATCATACAAAGTAATATTGGCCCGTTTAAATTAATCTTATAAAGAAAATTGGCAAAGGTAACCCTTTGCTAACAAACACTTCAGCTAAGCAAAAACAACTATTTCAATGCAATGATTAACCGTGAATCGGAAAAATAAGTTACACAATTTTTTTCGTATGAATGTGGGGCAACATTTCAACATCAACTGCAACACATTCTCGGAGATTCATGTTCCAAAACCATACTGATTTAAAATCAGAACAATACTTCTATAGATTTGTTAAACACTATCGCATTTTCGGATAATTTTAAACGAGAAACACAATTCTCTGTTTCTGATCTTCTGTAATTAGGAAATTACCAATACAGCAGAAATACAGATCACGATATGCACGCAACAGCGAAAAACACAGAAAAAGTATCAGTGTATATGTGTAACTGTTTGCCACGGTTGTTCCTGCTGAACGAAATAATTCGGCACGATTCTAAAATATTCTGGTACCAATTATTAAATGCGGGTTTATCAAAAAACGAACGCGTCTACAAAAATAATAGAAGCAGGATAAACACCTATATAGAACTCAAAGGAACTTTACGGTGACTAGCCTGTAATGGAGTGAAGGCTTTTTATTTCGTAAAACCGTATGATTCATACATACAAGTATCACCGCGACGTCGAGTCAATTGGACAAGTTGCAGTGTATGTTAAAGAATACACATGCAATGGTATTGCCAGAGAAAATTCTCCTAAAACTGGAGTCTTGGAATCTTTGCAACGGTTAAGCTATGTACTAACTATTGATATAGAGAGGGGAATGGGCGGCATTGTTCACTGGCAATTCCAGGTCAAGGTTCACGGTTGATTATCACACCTATTACACTCGTTATGTACACCGATTTCCACGCATGATACGAAATACAGATTGTAATTTTTTTCGAAGATCCTTGGTATGAGGTGGCGTTGTGAAAACAACATTTCCAGCAAGAAGCACCAAGCTGTTGAATTCCTAATGGGAATGCTAATTTTTAACGCCCCCGCATACCAAAGATATTCGAAATCAAATCTCCATCGGTTTATCCACTCCAAACACAAGCACCCTTCAACATTTACTGCACAAGAAACAGACTTATTAAAAACGGGGTTGTCTGTCTATCTATAACTGTGAAAACGAATGTGCTGGCGAACGATTTTGTCAAATCACGAGTAAAAACACACATCAAAACGTTCATTCAAAATTTGGAATGATTTTTCACATTCCTAAACGATATTCGTGTCGAATTGATTGATATCTCTTATAAGCTACGCTAATTAATTATACAACTTGACGAGGCTTGTCTTTTATCATGCCTATATACTGGTAACAAAAAACAAAAAGATAACAGATAAAGGAATATGTCTCAAATAATAATTCCAGTGATTTGTAAAACCTAAAGCTAAAAACTGATGAATAGTGGAAATTTTATTTTTGAAAGTCTCACTACACAACATCGATAGATTCCGGTTATAAATTGCTGCTGTCCATCAAACAAACTAACAACTAAGCTCGAAATATTCTGCCCAATTAGCATTCTCACATGTTTACAAATCACAAACTCGACACATATTTATCAGGTTGCACAGAACACGTAATCTCATTGTAACAAAATCGAGTAAAAACTGGGCATTATAAAACACTTTCTGACGAAATTCTACAATACTGTTGATCACATTTTCGAAAAAAAAAACAACAGTTAAAAATACGTTCGCCAAAGATTTCTATACCAGTCAAATGTTGTCCTTTTAGTTTTCAGTAGTAGAGTTGATGTTTGGCCATTTTAAATTTCATATCATTACAACCTGGTGACGTTATCATTACTTTGAAACGCGATTTCTTAAAACGTTACAAATTTATGTTGTGATCTAAATTTTTAGTAAAAGTAGACAGGAAAATGTAAAACCAATAAAATAGGAAATAGTTACTTTTTACTTGTCATTTGAATTTTTTTACTTGTACTTTGAATGTACCAATTCCATTTAGCAAGAAAGGTTTCTGAAGCAAATTCACACATAATTTCAAATTGTTCAATGCCAAATAAAAAAAAGTTTATTTATGAAACAGATATACTGCGTAAGAACCGTTCATTACCGAGTAATATATCACTATTTACTTTAGTTACAATTTATTTATTTTCTTCTCTAAGTTACGGCTTTCATTCAAATTGCAACAATAAACGTCGCCGAGCAAATGTTTAGCACACAAACCCTATTTTCACAAAATACTACTTATATTTACAGCATTTCGAGATGATTGTTTACAATCCAGAAGAACGCTTCGTTACGAACAAGTTAGACGTTCCAAGAAACATTCAAATTACGACGTACGTTATCGATAACAAAATGGAACAAAAAATGTGGAAATTTCAAACCTGCTGATTTCAACTGCTTTCATATCTTGAAAGAATAAAAAAACTAACATATTATTAAAATATTATTTATTAAATTAGTATTGAAAATTACTGATAACTTATTTTAAAAAATCTTATCAATCTCCGTTTAGCTGGGATTCCGTTTAATTAAAAAAAAAGGAAAAATAAGTCCCACAAGTAAACCATAGTTGAAAACATTCGATCGTTGACCACTCGAGAGGGACATGCAGCGTTAACCACTCGACCACTCTTTAAAAAAGAGTTTAAAAAAATGGATCAAGATTTCCATTCCGTATTTGAGACCAGATATCGTATTGCATCCAATAATCTAAGCTTATCCAGGTAATTACGGCTTCTCCCAATATTCACTGACACCCGTGCCTGATTGATTCACTTTGCAAGACCAATAAAATCTTTAAAAAAATCCAAATTCGGAACCAAAAAAGCGTTCAATCAACCATATCATTATATATTTTCTAGTGAGACGCGAAGGAATGGAGTGCATCTATATGACACAATTTCCCAACGCCGCCTAGTATCACCGAGTGTGACTTTACAAAATATTCAGATGCTAACAGAACGATTAAAACTGTTTCGGTTAAACGGTTGACGACCAGTAAAAGCAACGTCAGTGACGCTGCTATCGCTTCGTAAAAGCGAAAACAAAGATTCTCAAAAATGCGTTAAACAATGCCAATAACTGCAAAACACAGTCAGTGTGCAAAAAACCGAACGTTTCTTCTCATGGACAGGCTTTCGTTAACTTCGCCCCATTTGAAAAATAACCGACAGTCTCATTCCAATGATTTAACACAGATTACATCTTAAAAAAGATTACATCTTCAAAAAGATTCGACTGTTCACGAAATGTCAAATACTCACTCGCAACCAGATGGCGTCACGGAGCAGAGCTACAATGTTAGTTACTGCAGAAAAAACGCGGCAAATTATGAAGAACAAATAAACGAAAGAGGAGAAAAAAGGACACAAATTAACGGTTAATTCGTAGAAGACAAAAAAATCACTCGCGAAGTCCACAGGAGAAGTTGACGACGGTAACCACCCAACGGAACCCTGGAACTACGTCATCGCCCATCGTCATAGTTCTAATTGAGCATTGCTTTTTTATTTATTTATTGGTTTGTGTTATTGTTTTGGACCGCGTCGTTTTGGATCCTTCCAGATCGGTCCAAAATTCGACCCGCGCCTCGATTAACCCTTCCGAGTAACGTCTAGGGAACGCGCACGTCACTGAAGGTATCGCACTTTCCTGGAAGCCGTCGATAGATGGCGCTGCTACCGCCTCGTCCGCCAGTGTTTTTGGTGTTCGGGACGGCGATGTTGCAGTGGCGGTGGTGGAGATGATGGCGACAGAGGAGGGCAGTGCTGATGGTGGCGGCGGCAGCCACGGAATCGGTGAGGGAAATCGCGGCTGGCGGCTAGGAGTGAGTCGGTCCACCGGGTACCTCAGTCCGAAAGCGGAGAGGAGGCCGACTGTGAACATTCTGGGATACGACGGGAGGTGGAAACGAAAATGAGCATTTTGGGATCGAACGACTCGAAACTGCGATAGTGAACCATTGTCACAATGAATTGATTAACCTGCAGGTTCCATACCTAAGAAGCTTGGTTCCATACTAAAAGCTTAAAATCAGTTCTCCCCCGACATTCCCTGCCCAAAATCAAGTTATTCCCGAACTATCCCTATTCCCTATTCGATTTTTACTGACTTTCAGCGACGTTTCCAACTTTTGAACCATTTACCCTAACTTTCCCTGACCCAAATTAGTTTCCTCGACTTTCCAGACGAGTATAAACACTGAACTGGTAGAGACTGACTAGACTGAAACGCAACTGTCAAATCCTTCGCACAACTTCGCCGTATATTGAGTGGCTCACCGTTAGGAGTGCGAAAGTCGGTCAGCAGCATTTTCGTTTGCTACGCTTCTCGCCCTTCCGTAGATTGACCACAGTGTCGTGGTCCTGCTGTTGCTGTCGTTCCTTCTGCTCCTTCTTCGATTTCAAGACGAGACGGGTGATCGCGTTGAACATCTGCAGCAATCGAAAGACACGATTGTTAAAAACAAGAGTAACAAATACTGTTAAAAAAATTAACACAATCGGTAGAAATTGAAGACAATAAGTACACTTCAATCGACACAATCCGTCTTTTACAGTCTCCTATACTTTTGGTTATTTTTACCAATCAAAGGTTTATGAATAAATTATCATAAGCTAGCGTACCAAAACCATTTTTTGTCTGAACACCCGAGATAGCACTCTTGTATCAGTTTTCGTCCCAATTTACGACAATATGGCAACGCTGGGTGGAGATGACAGCGGCATTCATTCAATGAGCACCATAGAAAGTAAATACGAGGCGGTGCCGTGGTTGCTTACCTCCTCTACATTGATGTTCTCTTTGGCACTCGTCTCGAACAGTTGGATTCCCATTCCCAAGGCGAACCTTTGCGCGTCCTCAGTCAGGACCACCTTTCGATCGGGATTGTCGTTTTTATTGCCCACTTTCGAATTTCGAATGACATAAAAAAGTAAAGGTTACTCCAATAGCACGTTTAAACAAAAAATTGCATAACTTCGCAACAATAAAATAAATCCAACAACGTACACGTATCCAGCGTAAAGTTCAAATTTGTAGAAACGATTAAATCGTGCGCTCACCTAAAATTTTATTGACCACCTCGCAGTTTTGCTCGATCTCCCCCAACCACCGTTTGACGTTGGCGAAGGACTCGCCGCTGGTCACATCGTAGACCACGATCACGCCGTGAGTTCCACGGTAATATCTGCATGGTAAAAATCGTGAGAAAACCGTTAAGAAAATTCAATTAGAAAGACCTAAATTAAAATTGAACATTCAAAATTTCACAGGAAAACAAGTAAAAGCACAAGGCAACATATTTCTCATTAACAAGGCAATGACAAAGAAACGGTTGAGCTCACGTTGACGTGATGGTTCGGAACCTCTCCTGTCCGGCGGTGTCCCAGATCTGAAGCTTCACTTTATCGCCGTCCACCTCTATCGTGCGAATCTTGAAGTCTACGCCTATTGTCGTGATGTAGTTACCTGCAACCGGAAGGATGATTCAGTTATTGGAATTACCGTTTAACGCTTGTAACGAATTTCAAGTTAAGCGGCACAAAATTGATCCATTTTAAAAATAAATTTAGTCCGACAAAACACATGAAAAATAAAATAGGTGTCGATATTTCGTAATAAAAGGTCGGATTTCTTTAAATTCAGGATTTGATTCATGATCTGTCATCGCAAGACCATCACAAATAATGAATTTTGTAAAAATTCGATTCATGATCATAAATTAAAATTGAATAGAGAGTTTGAAGACTGACCTGAGAAGGTGTTGTCCGCAAATCGTAACAAGAGACTGCTTTTCCCCACGCCTAATCGAAACAAAATGAAAAAAAAATAAATAATCATCAGCATTTCATTACATAAGACAGGCTTGTGCGAGTTTTCTATCAAGTTTGACATCAAAACGACCGAAATTGTTCGAGCAAAACCTTTCCTCTAAAATGCCTAATTTGCTCGTTCCTTCAAATCAACAGCAAATGCCTAAGAACATAAATGGATGATGAAAGACCAAAATACAAAAGACAATGTAATAGCATAGGCGTCACTTTTAATTCGAAGGGGCAAAAAGTGATTTCACAAGCCTATGCCGGTCTAGAAGATACATAGACGCTATTAGGCGACTTACGTAACTCTGTTGACAGGACTTATACGGGGATACACTTGCAACAACTGTCTTGCCAGTCAGACGCAGAACATGGCGTATGTTTTGTCGACTACGAATAGTTGAAGTATCTGCATCTGAACTCATGTCAGATTGTCAACTAAATATACCATATTTTCAAGGGCAAGTTCAAAAAGGTTCAGGCACATTTTCCAATCTGGAAAATTGCTCCGCAGCCAAAAGAAATGCGACTGCAACGCTGGCGTCAGCAACTTTGAAAATAAAAATATTTCTGGTCATAGGCAATCTGTTAGTTTGCTGGCATAAAGTGATTAGTTATCCTCTATCGGCAGAGGCCACATTTTGCTATTTCACCCACCAGACTGACCACTACCAGACTCAATGATCGTAACCACTGTCCTAATCGACGGGGGTGAGGTGAGCAAAATAATGGAATTTAGAACCCTTCAAGCGGGACACGATCTGAGATTCGAAACGCGAGGCAAGACACCAGAGCGGGGAATCAAATTAACACGATTTAGCACGGGCCAAATGCCATTTGACCTGTCAAGAACGCAACCGGCTCGTCTTCGCCAGTCACAGATCGTGCGGAACAGTTTAGTGTGCCAGCCGGGTGGATAGGGTGGCGAAAAAGTGAAAGATTTTTTTTGGTGCGGTTGGCTGCTCGTGCTACGTACACCTCAAATTCTCCCGATGCGCACCTAGCGGGAATTCCTCGAGATTCGATTAGTCTATTAAACGTCTGGTGATCTTGCTAGGTGCGCTGCTGTGTTTGACACCGGAAAGGGGGTACTTGCAGTCACTGCGAATTTTTTGGCGGACGCGAGTTTCGTGACCGTTTACCCCTGATTTTTCGTCACTGCCGTCGCCGGAACTTGGGTTGAAACCGTTTCTACTCACCACTGTCGCCAATGATCAGTAGCTTGAAGAGATGATCGTATTCCCTGGCCATTATTTGCTGGAAATTGAACCTACAGACTTTCTAATACCGATAGTATACTATTTTTTGGTAGGGGAAAGAGGCGGCAATTACTAATCATTTAGGGGCGGGTCTCCCGGTGCACGCGTCATTTGACCCGGCACCCGTTTGTCGTGTCGTCATTTCCTGTTTTTGCTGCCGTCGAGTTTCCCCCATTCAAGACTATGTCTTGAAAAATGTAATTTGATCAGTGTGCTTGATGAACAATCACAGAAATTATATTTTGAATAATTAGAATAATTACATGGCATATTTTAAATAATATAATATATGTTTTAGAGTTAGATATAAAATAAATGAAACGATTTGTTTGACCTGTGATTTTGAGCCAACGTCTTGTAAATAAGGTGATTGTCGTCAGCGATTTTGTAACAATCTTAAGTGTGCATTCAGAAAGGGAGAAAAGAAATTACTGCCTTACCTATGTTACGATGGTGGCAATTTGGTTGTATTTTGTTTTGTAATGACTATAAATGGCGTGAATTTTATTAATTTACAAATGACATACTAAAAACGTTATAATGATAGTCAGATATCGATTGAGTTAAAGTATAGTTTTTGTATAATTTTATAAGAAAGGCATAAATATTATAATTGATCACGATCGTCGCCATTTTGTGTCATTCGCTGGCTATTTTTCAGTACGCACTACTAGGATGAACCGTCAGTAGCTCCCAAATCTTGAAGATATGAGATTTTTTAGTGCAATTTTGAAGTGAAATTCAGTAAGAATAACTTTGCAAGATGATATTGAATAAGCTGTCCCGCGCCCCGGTGCGGGTTTATCCATTTTGGAGGGTCAGCGGATGTAGGATAGTCAATTTCAGCAACGCAGCAGACGACACTAAGCTTAAAAGGTGCAGTCCTATTGGTACAAATCTGTTGATATAAGGGGTTTTCCCCTAGCTATTATTCCATTTAAATTTCGACCGCCACAACGAACGAAATGTCCATGACCCCATTATAACTATCATATATCCCTACTTTTCATATATCCCTACTGTTGGAGTGTTGAGTCAGTGCTCCCTTTTCCTATACCTCGCACTGGATATGGTTTTTTAATACTTCAATTATTTTATCTAACATCCCAAATGTCACTTGAAGGGAGACGGTAGCACTTGCCTATTCGGAGTACGACGAATCACCTTCAACCAACAATAGGGTACCACTAGTCATTACTCACGGCCTCTTCGGATCCAAAACCAATTGGCATTCGATAGCCAAAGCTCTCAACAAACAAACCAAACGCAAGGTGATGTGGGGGAAATATCGAAATATGTGGGTGGCTTAATCATTTGACGATGACCCCCAATGGTGAATCTCAATTTGCTAATAATTTTGTTAAATTCGGTCGAATCGTACAGATTATTACCTTCGACCTGCGCTGTCATGGCGACAGTCCTCACTCGCCCGAAATAGATTTCGACCTGATGAAGGAAGATATTTTCCAACTACTAACCAGCCTGAAGATTTCCAAGGCCATCGTCATGGGTCACAGCCTTGGTGGGCGTGCCGTATTGACTTTCTCGCTGAAATACGTAAGAAAAAAATCTGTTTTGTTTCCCACCATTCGTTGTATGTCACATTTAATGGACATGATTGATTGATTGATTTATTCACAAAAAACATGGTTAACACATTCTTCCGTCATCACCCGACGGGGGAATTCTGCCACCCCTTTGACGTATCGATACACTGGCGATGGCCATGAGATGTAGCTAAATAATAAGATAGCTATAGTTTAGTTATAATTCAACCAGATACGGTATATTGGATTCCTGTACCTAATAATTATTAAATTTGAAAGGAGATTTTGTACAAGCAAGTTCGAATTAATTTTTAAGATGAGAAGATCGATTTTTATCATTTAGTTGTCAAAAAGCCGAACTGTGGCGTCGTGCTAAAAATTTTAGCATTAGTAATTTTCATAAATTTAACGTATGAATTAACGTACGTCTCTATTTTTTTGCAGCCGCAAATGATCGATCGCCTCATCAGCGTTGATATATCACCCGTTGAAAGATCGACCACCGACCCGAGTATTCACTACCTGCAAGCCATGTCCGAAATGAAATTCGACCCCGCTTTTTCGGTGAGCCAGGCACGGAAGTTTGGCGACCAGGAATTGTCCTCCGTAGTCAAGGTGTGCCTTTTTATTTTTATTTTTTGATGGTATCAACTTTTAAAAATTTTAAATTATCATCGAACAGTGTTGTCACGTAAATGTTTCTCTTCTCCATCAAAGGATATCGGCATTAGACAATTCCTCCTAACAAATCTGACGAAAGACGAAAACGGCATTAGATGGCGCTGCGACGTGCAAAGTCTACTCGCAAACATATACAACTTCTTCATTATGCCGACGGGGGAACGCATATTCGACGGCCCCACGCTTTTCATCGGCGGAGCAAAATCGAATTACATACTGTGAGTAGGCTAAACTTCTAATCGACTGAAAATTTGCTGAAAACATTGTTTGATAATTGACAAAAAAATTATTTAACGTACCGTGACATTGCCTTGGCGCGGTCGCGCTTTCCAATTCTAATTTCTTCTCGATTATTACAGCAAAGAAGATCACGAGATGATTCTACAAACGTTTCCGAACGCAGAATTCGTGTCCATCCCGGACGCTGGTCACTGGGTCCACGCCGATAAGCCTCAGGAATTCATGGCAGAAGTTGTCAAATTTTGTAACCTGAAATTGGAAACTTGACCGAACGATTGGGGATCTCAGCGCATCAAAAGATTTCCATAGGTTAATTGATTAGTTGTACTAATTGTTGCACTAATATGAAATTTAGTTTTAACTGGAGATTCGCGTCAAGTGTGTGGGAAATGACCTGAAAGATTAAACTCATATTAATATATTACTACTTGAAAATAGATGTAATATAATAAATATAAATGTACAGACATGTTTATATGAGATACACGTAGTTTTTGTGTGAAAATCGTTTTATATATCGAGAAAAGGCACAGATATTATATATTTTCAACTGGTGGTGACGCAGGATTACATCATGCCAATTAAATTATGCGAAAATTTTCACTTTGTAACAAACCAGCCAAACACAAACAAGTTCGTTTCGTGACATTAGTTCATAGTGATAGCAAGGCTGACGCACGCACGGAATATATAATTTATGTCGGCGCCACTTTGGTCACCGTGTACCAACTTGTGCGAAGAATATTGAGATCCCGGGTCAATTGGAAAACAAATGCTTTACCATAAAACAATTATCTTACTATGAGCTGCTGCGAAACGAGGGCTTTTCCCGCCTCTTGATGGCGCTGTGATACAATGGCGACTTTTGAGTGTTTTGATATTTTGAGTGTTTTGATATTTTTGCTCAACTTCAAGGCGGATTTTTTTGACACTTCCGAAAATGTTTACATGTTTCCCCATATTAAATTCGATTCAAAATTAAGATTGCAGTCTCGAAATAAGTTCGAGTTCGTTGCCTATGGAATGGACAGTGACGCGATCGAATATTACTAGATCATGTACATTTTCCCACTGATTGTCAGCGAGATCAGTGTGATCATCTAACCAATCAACCTAAAATTTCATTGCACAGACGTATTCAAGAGCAAAATCAATGCTTTCTTTTTGAAAAAGGCACGTGTAATACATAGTTTCCCTGAACTTGTTATACGCGTAAATTGCTTGCGTAAAAATAATGGCAAATTTCACCACTTGATTCACTCTGCAATATTGCTGTATACAGTATTGCCGCACTTCGTTACCGGGATTAAAATAATATGAATGAAATGCCATGATGCGAATAGAAATCCATTTGTAATCGATGTCTTCAATATACACCATTTAAGACTTGACTGTCTCTAGACGAAACAGTTTAAAAGCGCAGACAGCCTATTTTGTTTGATTAGCAAAATGCATTTCCTTGGAAACTCAAATCAAGCGTCTAAATTTGCGTTCGAAATTCTAGTCAACTATAAGTGGGCCGGCCATACTGGTTGCATAGGTGACCGGTAATTAAAAATAAATAACATTGGATCGCCCGAGTGTATCGCTCGGCACGGTTATTAACACGAAAAATACAAATGTACACACGTCTCCCCAAACAATACATTACACAGCAGTACTTTCATAGACCATTGCCACAACACAACTGTAATATCCGCACAATCTTTGCAAACACGTTTATAATGTACAAAATACATGTAGGTTATAATTGTAATCGGAGCTCAGAATTATTTTCTAGTTACTGATACGTTTAACTACTTAACAGCAAAAATAATATTGAATCAGAACTTTAAATTTTTTCTTTTAATTTTTTTTTTAAATTTTGTAAACTTGGTCACATGCTTTGAAATTATGTGCGCACATTAAAAATTGTTCAGGGGACATAATTCCGAACTCCAACAATAATTACAACAATTATGGACGGACACATTTCGAACCTCAGCGGCATTAACAATTATTGGTATTGCTCTAAAATTCGTTGACATTATTAATACCTATTTGATATCCTTTACATTTCGTCTATTATAATAGTCGTAAAATATTGTCCTAAAATACTTTGCGCACTATTTAAAACCACTCAAATTATTTTTTGACTTCAAAAGAACATTCAAAACTCTAATAATAATTACATGTAATTACTAATTGAGGGAGATGCTTACTTTATCGAGTATGCGTAATGAGATGACTATGAACATTCAAATTATCTCTTAATTCTTCATATATATTTTTAATTACCAGCAATAATTCATTAACTGAAGAGACTTCAGTTAGTTGAAAATGGCTGGTCCATAACTTTCACGAACGAGTATAATAAATTTCGATTATTTAAACTGACTACCCACATGTCCTTGAGGATTAGCCTATCACATTTGGTATCACATTCTTGTGAAGGGACAAATATATTATTATTAGCGTGCGTTTCTTTTTAATGGTAGGGGAAAAAATAAAAGAAACTCGACGCTCCCTAACACTAGCCTTCGATTCAGATTTCGTAACAATGTCGGTACATAAACGTTCCGATTAACACTCACGACAAACAACAACAAAAAACTCGATCGTTCGCGTCTCACGGTGTAACTTCTAACAGCAATCCTAAATTAAATTTCTTAACTTTAAGAAAAAGAAAGAAAATCGGTTAAAAGGTATCCGACGTTCGAGGCACTACGATCCATAAAGGATTCGTGAATCGGCTGTGTAACGCGATTTCAGAAATCAAGGTGAGCCTATCGAATGGCGCCGTTAAAATACTGCTCTTTGATCTTCAACTTTTCAAAATATATTTTTCATGACATATCGACTATATTTTTTTTTGTTATCTAAAAATGTCGAATGATTAAATTCGCTTTAGAAATTTGACTTTTAAATATTTCTCAGAGTTTCCTCTTCCAAGATGACCGAATTTTATCCACTGGCTTGGGCGAGTAGTTCACTTTGCATATATGCAGGCACTGTGGTGTCCCGAAACATCCCAAACGGGGCAACAAGATGAAGTCGCAAATCTTGAAAATCTCTTTTAAACAAAATGGACATTTTGAGACAAACATTTGCGAAAATCGGTTGATTTTTTTCTGGCGATGGGTCTTCTTTCTCCGCGCGGTTTTTTAGAAGTCAATTGAAATGGGAGAATTGATGACGTCATTGGTGCAGCCCAATGTATTTCAATTGTATTTGGTAGCGTTCATTCGATTCTCCCCCCAACGCTTCGGAGCGCGCCGCCGGAACCCACACCGCGTTACCGCCACATGCCGAAAAGTTTACCCTTGGACGAAGTGAGCGTGCCACCGCTAGCAGCGCTAGTGTTGCCACTGTCGCTGTCCTCCGACACCATTTTCTCCCGTTTCTCCTGTTGGGTCAGCTTCTTCTGCATCTGCTCGTCCAGTAGCGTCTGCATGTCCACCTAGAAGTGATTGGATAAAGCAAGAGAGCAATCACACAATGCACTCGTGCTATACAGGAAAGTTTCAGATTCAATTCGCCCCTTCCTATTTGCCAATCGTCATTAACTTTCACTGTAACTGATATATTAGAACTTTAAAAGTGTAACTGATTTCATTGAGATATTTCATTAATTTAATCAGCTTTTATTTTTCATTCAACTGGTAGGGATTCATAAAAAAAATTGAATTAAGAGTTGTAACACGAAATACAGTAGTCTCGCTAATCCGAACTAAAGAAAACCAAGCCTGTTCGGATTAACTCAAAATTCGGATTACCGCGAACATTTTTT
>JAUJYS010002593.1:0-14479 GCA_033995665.1 Melogona broelemanni | reverse complement strand
GAAAGCCTGTGCCGGGAATCGAACCCGGGACCACCCGCTTAGTAGTCTATGACCATAGCCACTGAACCACGGAGGCCGCACCGGTCGGTTTTTTTTTAAAGATGCGCGAATACACGGAACTATATTAACATGTTATAATCAGTGGATATCAAATAGTCTGGTAAATTCAAGTGTGCGTTAACCTTTCCCCCCCACACACACAGACAACTCAATAGCAAATACGTCGATTTTGCACTAAGACGTACCGCATCCAAACGTCATGACAGAACCAGTACACCGGGATAATTACGACAGAATAATTCCAAGTGAAATTTCACTGATACTTTTAACACCCGCGCATTGAAAAAGTTGTCCATGTTTTATGGGCAGATTCACCCCGAAATGTTTTATAGTGTCCCAAGAAATCACCAATTGTCAAACATTAAGGATTTAAAAACAAAAGATATTTGTTTTATAATAGATTTGAAAACTGAAGAACAAATACACTAGTCAGAAATATTCGAATCCATTCATGAAATCACATGGTACAAATAATATTTTAATTTATAGAGAGTTGAACTATTTTAATCTCAATGCACTTGAATGTGTGCTAAAAATATCGAAAACGACAACTTATCCGTCCAGCAACAAGAGTTGACAGCTTTGTGGATACTCAACGTCAGCGGTACCCGTGTTGCTTTACGGTGAGCACAGTCAACTTGACTCGTTGCTCTGGAGAATGGTCATGATGTGCGCGTTATTATAACTAGACAGCGACTGCTCGCTGTCAGTAGGAAGTGATCCAAGATAAAAATTAAAATGCTTCACGCTCCGCTGAAATTGAAAGCTAATCGAAGGCACATCGGCCACTCACAGACTCGGATTTAATTTCGAATTAGGCAAACCAAAAACGTCGGATAAAATAATAACACCCTCTGCCGCATGATATAACTCATCTTACGTACACACGTAAATTCAACGGTTAAGTTTGCAAAAGCATGTAATTCTACGTGCACGTCCACGTCTCCGGAACATTAGTTCATCCAGAGATCAGCATTGGACATTTTCTTGAAGGCCTGAGTTGATGCTTTCAATTCGAACCAACGAGCCACACTGAACAGCAATGATGTTGAGCGGAGACGTTGCGATACGCAACAACTACGTGCATCCGCAAACTATCAAATATATTTACACACACGCATTCACACCGCCCCCCGAAAAAATATAGCTGCCATCTTTCCGCGCGGCAAAATCGACCTCACATTCACCAATAGAAAAACCAAAGCAATTGTTTCCCCATTCCATTAGAAGTAAACCCGTACGAAAGGTTATCACCCCCTCTCATTGTATCGCAATAAATTTACCCCATAAGGACGTCGAAATCGTCATAAAAAATGGGCTCACTATTTGGTTAGGATTTACGTGGGTGATTCTGGTCAGACAAGCGATTCGTCCTGGCCAAAATTCGACCTCCAGGAAGCACACAATAATTCCAACGCTAGGTACAAAAATATCGGATTTCCTACCATTCCCCCAAATCACGCTCGCTGATGTGGCATGCACTTTTTTTTAAAAATTCAGGCCATTAAAAACAAATTTAGTCATCCGTGGATTGACGCTGAATTTGCGAGTTATCCACCGATTGAATAATCCAAGTCAGACCTGGAACCAATTAACCAAGAGTTTCACATGGTCTGCGACACTGACAACAACTGTTTAGTGGACAAGATCCCGAGAAGTTCAAAGATTCAAACACTTCACATATTAAAGTTAGTGACCTAGTTGAAACTGTCCATTATAAATCGAAAAAATCGCAAATTCTGTCCACCAAACTTAGGTGGAAATTAATTACAAGATTAATTAATTAAATGAAAGCGGTATTCGCTTACGGGTCATGATTTTCTGTCGCGAAGAAAGAAAAATAAATTAAAAAATTGCAAGATTTTTCTAATTATTTCCATTTTACCGACTTGGCACGAAAAAAAAAACTACTTGGAGATCGCGAGTGTTCATGGACAGTCTCCCTTCTAATTTTAAAACATTGTTAAAGGAAACTCGGAAACGATAACGTGTGATTAATGATTCGTAGACAAAGTTTAATCAACAATGTTGTCAAATTAAAAATCAACATTTGTCACATTGCGAATCGCCAATTTGGTATTAATGAAATTGTATATAAATTGTGGACACCATGGAAAAAACGATCGACGACTATTGATGAAATATTTTAAATCGACAATCTGCAGATAAATCTTAAATAAGAGTTAAAAATACCTCTTTGTACACTTAATTCGAATAATGAAGGAGAAAAAAAAACCCTATAAAATTTGGTCGTAACAAGGCCCAAAAAACGTGTGCGGGGAATTGCCTGCGTACTGACGTAGCTAAACGTTACACGCGTCAATAAACAGTAAGCTAATCGACATAAAACAAAAATAAAGGTCAATCCTCGGGGTGTACGTCCAGCCTCTTTAAAAAAGGGGCGGAGAGACCAACGCCACTACGAAAAAGAGACCACGCACACAAAACGCACAAAAATTCACACACGCGACATAAAAAAATCGACTGCGTGAAACACATGCGCGATCCAACCACGCAAACACTCCCACTGCTCATAAAAAGAATGATCAAAAAAATGAATAAGGAAAAAAAATAAGGGAAATATTCCGTTGGATCGACCAAAGAATCGACCACCACTTGAAATAAAAAAATGGACAAAAATACCGCAGCCAAAATCTGCAACATGGCTCCATCCAGAAAGTCGTTTAGTGCAAAGACGACAAAATCTTCATTCATACTGCAGTGATACTGCCATCCTATCGATACAAAAACTGTCCCCCCTCCCCATATCCCATCCCACTGATATCCCCCGTCCCCTTTCCCTTTCCCTCCCCCAAAACCCCACCCACCGAGAGGTGTCAAAACACCGACGACTGGCGTTGCACAGGTACATGCCATTTTTTCACAAACGCAGCGGCTAGTCGGGCGGCGACTGTAGCGACTCGATGGACAACGGCCGTTGTTGATCGCTATTGGCGTCCGCTTCCTCCTCGTTGTTACCGGTGGAGGCCACCTCGTCGCCGGCGGGTGAGGTGTCCGGGGGTGACGCCTGGTGGTGGTGGTTCTCGTCTCCGGTGGGCATGGGGGAGAGACGGTGCTGAGGCGCCGGCCGCGCGCACCGCTGGCTGAGCTCCTCGTAGGTGCCACCGTTGAGCAGGCATACCACCACCACAGTCATGTTGTCGCAGCCCAGGCCGCCCATCTGGCAGTCGGGGGCCAGGCAAGTGGTCATCAGCTCCTCGCAGATCTGGGCGGAGGAGCGGAGTGAGGGAAAGCACAATCAGTCATTGCACACAAAAATATTGGATCAAACCAGAGATGATGTACGGCGCATGATTCGGACGAGAGAAATTCTCGTCCGATGCCATAACGTGCCTTGACTAACGAACCTCAAGTACATTATTGGCAGGGCATTTTTGATAAAATACAGTATATTTGATCATCTAGGAACGAGTCTCACCTCCTCCGGGTCCATCTTTTCGGCTATCCTCGAACGGACAAAATCCACCACCTCCTCGTTGCTAAGCACGTCCCAGATGCCGTCGCAGGCCAACACGATGAACTCGTGTTCGGGACTCAGGTCCTTAACGATAACCTCCGGAAATGCTGGGTTTTTAATGAAAAAATAAAAAGCTTTTAACAATTGATCGTGGAATCGTGGATCTTAACAACAATTGATCGTGGATTAATTTACTAATTGCACTTCAAAACTGACATGCACAATACAAACGAGTAAGCAATAATCGGGCCGCAATTAACACGGACTGTCGGCCAAACAGACGTGTCAAAGGTAGGAAAAAATAAATTTAAATTAAGAAGAATATTTACCACTTTCTGCAGTCTAGTAGTAGTAAACATACATGGTTAATGAGATTATGGGACTTAATTTTTTATTACACGAAACGGATGCAAACAATTTAAAATAGCCGCTGAAAATTTGACTATTGCCCATTACGCCAGTGATGCCAATTAAAAAAAAAACATCCTCAATCGTAAAACAATTTCATCACACTTCAATCTCAGTTGAAAACAGTTAAGTAAAATACTTGTTCAAGAAAAAACAAAGATCTACCTAAAAGAGAAGCTCACAAGTAAAACTTAGCATTTTGCTAGCGCAAAAGTAAAACGTAACATTTCAGGCGCTTTAATTACGATGCAAAAGGGGAGTTTGGCGATATTTAATCAATATATAAACCTCCACGAATATTTAATCAATACATTAAAAAAAACTCAAATGGTTAACTCACCGGTCACAATCTGCTCCTCGGCGTTCTTTTTTTCGTTCTTCTTGAAGACGAAATCGCCTAACGCCCTCGACAAGGCCAAATTTCCTACAACAGGCGGGTCAAAACAAAATTCAAGATGACCATCCGTGTCTCCCGTGGCGTGCACTAAAGGCACACGCTCAATGTCAAGTGCTAGAAACCAGACGGTTCCCCGGGGGACGACACTCACCGTTTACCCTGTTCAGCTCCACCCAGCCGCCGGCAGCGATTATCCGTTTGGACTCGGACTCCACGAACGGTTTGTGATCGTACGACAACTGCTGCACGTTGCCCGCCACGCTGGCCAGTGCTCTAGAGTCGCCCACATTGCCCTGGTAACCGGAACACGCACAAAATAGTGTTATCAATGAACGAATATGATTTGAGCAAAAATCCTGAGCATGCAGTCCAATTACGCAGCGTGCAGTCTATTACGTCCAAAACGTACAGTCCAAATCGAGTTCGCAACTACATATATATGTATGTATTTTTATGTCAATTGATAAACAATGGTTTAATGACTGCAAGCTTTGAACTGAATGAACTTCCAAAATATTTCAAAAATAACCAATCTAGACGATTCAAATACAAGTTCAAGTCATTTCTCGTTTTGGTAATCTGTGTCCAACCCTTCCATTTGCTTAGGCAATCAGAGCCTGTTACAGTAGATTATCCTAATCATGTACAAAACTGGTCTTGTTGACCCCCGCCATAGGCCCCCCTTAAAAGGGGCTGCTCGCGGGTAAACATTGTAATTGTAATTGCAATGTCTGAGTGGAACATTTTCACCAGTATCCCGGAATCGACTAAACGAGAGCCCCGTTCCGGGAATCGAACCAGGAATCACAGAACGGCAGTCGGTTGCAATACCGACTGGGCTACGAAGTGTCACTTTAAGAAAGGCAACTTTGTTGCAGAATAATTAAATTGAAAATAATATTTTATAAATTTTATTTTAATATTTTATAATTTATGAACCATTTGAACGATTACTTGAAATTTTAAAAATCTTAGAAATATTTGGAAAAGGAATGGGGAAAATCCAGAGAAATCCAGTGACTAGCCTACAAGATTAGGGAACAAAAACTGATAAAACTTTTTTCGTTATTTTTTCTTATGGGTTCGTTGTTTCTTTCGTTATTTCTCTTATTGACTTTCGAGTAAAATGTCAACAGTCTGTCATCTCCAAAACATATTATCTTCCGGTCGTCCGGTAAAACAACGTCTTGTACTCACACAATAGATTTTGCCGCGCTTGACGAGCGCCGTGACAGCCGTGGTACCGGCCAGCTCGTCCTTCATGTTGTCGTCCTGCAGCATGTCACGATCCACCTGCAGGAAGCCCTGCCGGATGGCTTCGGCGATGTTGCCCGTCTTGTACTCGGGCTGGGCTACGATCTTCTTGTGCACGTTTGAACCGGCGTACTGAGCAACCTTCTCACCTGCGATCGACACACGGCCGGGGAACGAATAAGACAAGACACATTTTGATCAATACTCAATTCATCTGGGAAGAATTAAAATTAATACACAGCAGTTGAAATACACGGAATACATTTTATTATTGTTTCCAGAGTTTGCCACTACACGCTGGACCCTAACCGAACGCTGCAGCGGATCCACTAGCAGTTCCTGTTAACATGTGTAGTGAAAGCATGTGCGTCACGGGTGTAGAAATTAACGAGCTTGCAATAAAAGCGCGTTAGACCTTCGATTAGCACGTAAACTGGCATTTGGTCGCATACGAAAACTCCAATCCTAATCACTGTTGCAATCGCTCGACGTACCGATATAATGCATATTCAATTCGCGCTTGCAAAAGTCCGGTGATGGCTAACGTTTTCTAGAAGAAATGCCAATCGACAATAGCGCCCTCAGCTAGAGAACAAACTTGTTCGCTTCAGCTGACATTAAAATACTTTTTTTGCCACGCAACCAAGGTATCTAAAAATGTATTATTTTGAGTGAACGTGGACGAGTTAAATTTATATTAATTGATTTTTAATCGCAACCTTGCCACTGTTGCCATTCTACACAGTGTATATCCGTTTTTGGTTACCTATACAAATATTTTTAGAACTTATTTCTGTACAACTGCTCCTATCTCGCTCCAACTATTTTTTTAGTTGTTGTATCCTCGCGTTGTCTCCTGACAACATCCCTCGATCCCCTGACACCTGGTGACTTCACGGAGTAAGAGTCCCTAAGTATTCTTGGCAGAATACAATGCCTTCCCCGGGGCAGTAGTACCACGAGTCAAATGCCTGGCTATTCCAGCTGCCATTCCCCATCCCTTCCATTCCCTGCCCCACACATATCTCCATAGAAACACGAGGATGCAAAAATTGACTACATCGGGAATCGAACCCAGATCCACAGGTCGGCCAGCGAGCACGCTAACCACTCGGCCAGATCGGACGTACATACCGTCGGTAGTGCATACTCTGATAGCAGAGCACCCTGTTCGCACGATTCGCAATTTGTTATCGAGAGTAGGAAGGCGAGCAGGCTCACCACCGTGTCCGTCGTAGACGGCGAAGAAGGCGGCCTCCGGGTCGTCGGGCAGCGAGAGAATGACTGTGTGCGCGTCTTCCATGTTCACCCGCCAGCCTTGCATGCACGAAGCGCCCGTGCGGTAGGTGCTGTTGGCGCTGCTGGACGTGTCCTTGGACGTCACCGGCTCCGACAACGTTTGACCCATGGTGATGGGTGGCGCGCTCCTGCAGGCGAACCCTGAAACAACAACAAAAAAAAATCACACATTATGAACTCGATTGAAAATTAACTAAATAAAGAAAACATCGTAAATGTCCAAGTTTTTTGCAAATAAAAAGGAAGGATCTATTTTTAGGGTATTCTGTATTCGATCCCGGGGTACTGGTAAAAATGTGCCCCTCACTATAAGAGGGATCTAAGAGCGGTACAGAACCTCCTGTAGTGATATCCATTATAGTGAATCTGACCTAAACCGAATCAGATAGAGCTAAAGTACACAAAATGTTTGACGCGAGTATAAAAAAAATCAGACAGGTGTACAGAGGAAATAAATTCAGTATTCGGAACCCAATAGGGTCCAATGAACGCAAAAAATATGATCGTTCGAAGATCTTTGGTATGGGGTGGCGTTTTAAAATAGGAATTCCCCAGCAGGGCACACCAAAAGCTACTGAATTCCTGCGGTAAAAATTCATTTAAAACGCTACCGCATATCAAAGATCTTTGAACAAAAATTTGAGATCTGTCACAATTGGAGTTAAACGATAAATAATTTAGTTGATCTCGGACACTTCACGTACAGAACGCGACACGTAATCCAAAAAAATCCAAATTCTGAAAAATATGTTTAGAACTTCTCGGATGGGAATAAAAAAAAACTAAAGGGTAAATTTTGCGCAGTTGGTCGAAAAAATTACAATTCAGGATCGAGTTACGCAATGTCATCGATTTTACGAAACTAGTCTTTCGCCGGTTTTCCGCTGTGTAGGTGCGTGCAGCGTGCAGAGGATTGATCGGTCGGTGTGATACCATTCGCATCGTCTCTCGCCTGTCACGAGACGGAATTAATTGTCCCACATGACGTGTCCAGTTTAATGGGGGACGAGGAGCGGGGGCGTTGGGGAGAGTTGCCCCGCGATTGGTCACTGGACAGTGTCCAGAGAGCTCACTGCCAAATTTCGCGCCAAAAAAAAATACAGAAACAATTTGGCCAGGTTGGTTGAGGTTCCTTAACGATCTCGGTTGGCCAACGATAATCAATCGAGGAAATTTGAACGATTCGTTTTGTCAACACGCTGCCACTAATATTACGTACAGTAAGTCTATTGCCCGACACGAAACCGCAGTCCCGCATATAGATACGGCTAAGGGGTGGCTGAATTCTCCCTTCTCGGGGTGATGGCAGGAAAGTGTAATGTCTTATATTTTTCTGTTAATAAATAACAAATATTGGAACTACTGTTACAAGTTTCTGCACAGTAACTTTAAAATATTAATGGACATCAACAGTAGTTTCCAATATGAAATTACCCTGAATTGAGCCATGAACATTACAAAGAGATTATGTACACAAATTTGCAACAGTAGTTCCAATATGAAATTAGCCCGATCAAATTTACCCAACAGCCAAGTTCCTGCACCGACGAGCTTGGTTTGGCTCAAATGCCACGGGCATAATCTGGCACCGCAAATGGTTGCAGTGACATTACCTGGATAATTAATATTGCTGCAGATTGCATAGGCACGCGGCGGCGGAGGAAGTAATTATTCATCCATTTGGCCATGCATCAGTAATTCGCGATATTTCCGATAAACGATAGCCATTTCGTAATACAATGTACTTACGATCGTAAAAATATACAAGAATATTATTTTGCGTGTCTATTTTCTTAAAAAGAAACGCTTCTCAAATGTATTTGATCAATGGACTCAACAATTATAATGTATATGTGTGTTTGTACAATATAACGTTTATTCAAATTAACTGGACTCATCAATAGTGACTCTTCTCTAAAGAATTCCCTAAGGAAATGTATGTTTCTAATTATTTATTTATTTTGGAAAGGACTAATTTTTATTTTTCTACTATCACTTCCACTTCACTTTCACGAAGGAACTGTTCACGAGGAATATATAACATCCCAAGATTATTAAAGTCCAAAAAACATCCACAAAATATCATAATATTATTGCAAGTTGGCACAAATTTCAGTAGGCGCGAAGCGCTAAGCCAAAGCACAACGATGACAAATAAAATTACAATAATGTAATAATAGCTTACGACGTAGAGGGCGGCTTTCGTTTCGGCCCTGCTCCGGACCATGTTCCCCAAAATGACACGGCCGAAGATTGTTTCACAAAAATAAATTGTCTTGCAGCGCGAATTTTTTCAGTAACAAAAATTTCAATTGGGTTCAAAATGTTCCCCAACTTTACATACTTGCTGGACGATTTTCCACGACAAAAATTCGTTTCATTAACTTTTCAAGTGAGTACCGGTATGAACCTTTTCTGGAATTGGCGTCTGAAGGAAGGTTAAATCCTATATTATTTTTCAATTAAAAGACTTGTTGGCTATCGGCGGAATAGAACGACACATTCGTACGGCTTTTAGTCAAGGACGCGGTGGGCGGTTCATTCCCCTAACAGGTAGCGGTAGCTCACACCACACGTACTCCAAGCCCGCACACTCAAAAGGAAGCCATAGAGGCTCAGTTGGTCTCGCTACGCACGGCAATTCGAAGCGCCACGGCTCTCCACATCCTGTAACGTATCGGGGGTACAATCCTACTGCATGCGCACGTATTCATCCAAGAGGGTGTGGGGGACACACCATCAGTAACAGTTGTTTTTTTTAAATTTACGATGACGGTTACAAGCAGACTTTAACCAGACGGCAAAAATTCCAATCCGTCGGAATACACGCTGAGAAACGCACTTGACTCACATTCGCAATTTCTTTCCTGGCTAAACGATTCTAAAGTACGACCCAGTCGGTATTGCGATCGATTGCGGTGCGGGCGGTCGCGGGTTCGATTCCCCTAGCAGGTTCTCGTTTATTCGATTCGAGGGGTACTGGATAAAAGTGTACCCCTCACATATTGCCACTGCTACACGAGGGGTAGAGAATCTCCTCTAGTGCTGTTCACTACAGTGATCAGGAAAAAAAAAAAAAAGATGCAGCTATCGGAAACTGTATATCCATATATGCCTAATGAGCTGGTTAATAAATGAAACGAAATCTTAATTAGTTCGATAATCATGATACGACGCTATAAGAAAGACCTGACCATGGACCTAGCTACAGAAATAAAAAGTTCAAACGTTTTTGACGAAACGACCTCGGTGAGGAGTCATTAAAACCACTTGGTAGCCAGCACGAAACTGACCGTTCACGCAATATATTGATGGCGTCATCCGAGATGGTGGCCTTCCCAATAAAGGTTCTCCCTTCCCTTTCCCCTCCCCCCCCCTCCATAATATGCTCGTTTATATAGTAGTTGACCCTTACTCGGAGCCTTGAAACGCAAAATTGATTTGTTTTTAAATTGAAGAATATGTGGCAAACTTTGGACCGTACTCAATATATCATTACGGCTGTCCTGTCTTTCGAATCGAGACCGTGCATTTGTCAAATCTTGTCGTAATTGACAAAGACAGGAAAATTGTCATTTAGCACGTTCGTCAGGACGTCCATTAGCATCATCATCAGCAAGTTGGAGAGAATTATTTCATTGTGAAGAATTTTTTTCAATGAAATGGTTTACCTCCACATCCTCAAAGTACCTTGCTAAAATACAGAAAAAAGGCAATGTCATCACAGTGTACGTGAATACTTGTAGTTCCTCTATAATTTCAATGAATCTACAATATAAATGCCAATGTTTCTGGCAAAGAATGGAATGTCATTGTCTAACTCTGCAGTTTATCCCATATGCAATTTAATTATTTATTACTTCTTCAAACGCCGCTAACCTCCCCCACTCCATTTTCACCACACTCTCACAGCAAAAATAATTTCCAAAACTAATTAACCTGACAAACGACGAAAACTAGCTTAATGCTTTTTCGAGGCAAAAAAAAACTTCCTAAAACTTGAAAATTCAAAACGACCGGGTCTGTAACGAGTTAGGAAAAATGCAGTGATGGCAGCAAACATCCGCCAAAATCAGTACAGCGTTAAGGGTAGGTTGTCATTAGCAAAACTAAGACAGGTGGTGCAGGCTGCAGGAGGAAATCATTTCTCCTAGGTGTTGAGAAATATCGTGACTCATGTCGCGAGAACGATCAGTTCCATCCCGTTGGCAAGAGAACTTTGGAATTAAAAAAGGGGCGCCCGCCATATACCAACGCCGCATCGCCCGTGTGGCAAACCCCGACGTGACACAAATCATATATTTGGACTACTGACGTAGACCCCTACTGCGTACATGTATATAAAACATGTATCGACGTTTCCTTTTTATCAACGTGCTTGTTGATTTTGCGATTGTGTTCGTTTTTCAAAGCTGCTCTCGCGCGCTCAAATAAAATCCCCCCAGGTTGACTAAACCCTGGACAAACAGCGAGAATTTCGCGCACCAATGGCCCTTTCCATCAACACTATTCTCCTCCTAGTGTATTCTGGCAGAAAACAGAACCTCTTGATTGCGCTAACACCACCTGCACTAATCCCTAATTATCCTTAAATCCTATTAAAAATTTATTTTCCTCAGGTTGACAAGGTCCCCGTGTTTCAAACAATGAACAGCAAAATGAAAAGGCTCTTATTCTGTTGAGACAAAAGTCATACATGCACGTCGCTTCATTGGTAATTTACAAAAATTGGCATTTACACGGGAATGTAGCTTAATGTATGCCACCTACATGTCTGTGCATGCATCAATTTTGCCTTGGCCGCTTGTGTCATAATAGCAGGCTCTGTCCTATCCTATACAAGCTGAATGAACACGATACTGGGATAGGTTAGGGTTATAATGTTGAGTTTTGCGCCAGGTACCCAGGGTCCGAATCAATAATTATATATATATATTATTTTTTTTTAAATCACCGTAGCGCCAAGTGCACTACAGGATTACTGCACCCTCGTGTCTCTGAGGAGATATGTGAGAAGCAGGGAAGGGAAGGAATGGGGAATGGCAGCTGGAATAGCCAGATTGCAGGATCCACCATTAAGCTCTGGACTCCCTAATGGAAGTTCAGGGGTGACGCCAGTACCCCAGGCTAACGAATAAACGAAAGCCAGGGCCGGGAATCGAACCCGGGACCGTCGGCTTCGTAGGATGTCGCCATACCCACTGAGCCATCGGTACGTACTTGTACGGGCTTGTCACCCGTTTATATCAAGTCTTAAGGATTGGATCTGTATATTTAAAAAAAAAATCGTAAAAACTTGCGATTTTAATTTAAATTGCGATTAGAATCTTTTTGAAGCATAAGTTACATTTGGATTAGATTTAGATTGCTTACAGTACACCAGAGGACATGTAACACGAAAATATTGACATATACAAGTAATGACCAGAGGTCAAACAGTCAACAGGGCAAAAATTAAATTTTCCCCCAAACCTAAAATTGTACGTTTACGAACGAGATAGACCACTGACAAACGACTGATGACGAACTTTCCCTTTGTTTTCCCATTTGGCTAAAAGCCTATACGTTGATAACCGATAGGATGTCGGTTCATGCGTAGTCAGTTGGTAACTCCACCCATACACGGGGAGCGGAATTGTCCGCCATTCCCGGCGATATTTTTGCGAGGTGACCCCAAACCCATTTAACTTGTAACCAAGCCCAACGTTATCACCCAAATATTGAAATCAGAAATCTGAAAATTTGATTGAATTACCGAAGTAGCCCTCAATATTACAAAGTAGGACAAATGGTATATCCTGCGACATTCGATATCACGAAGAGACATGCCGATCGACACATTAAAATAAACGATATTTAGCAAATTCATTCTTTATTAACGATGCCAATCAATATGCGCATTAAATTTAGCAACTTAGAATGATTGAATCTATGCAAATTGCTTTCGTACATGTAACTCAGCTGAAAATTGCGTCACATGACAGATTTCTTTTATACAAGAGAATGTTTGCTATTACACATTAAACTATATAAAAAACAGAACTCTGAAGATTTGAGTTGCGTTAAAGTATCATGACTGCGCTCTCTATTTTACTCGCTGGAACAGGAAAGAAGACAGCATCACCCCACTTCAATACAAATAATATTTTTATGTGTGAACGCACTAACAAGATGGCGTTATCCTACTTAAATGCAAACACCTAGGCTCATATCTAGATTGCGCGCGATTTTTAGCACATTTATCAATCACAAATACTCACCCCGGCGTATAGAAGTTAACACTTGATTCACGAACTACGAAACCTGAGTTGAATCATGAAACTGCAACGCAATAATCTGGATTAAATCAGAAATGCAAAGTGTCGATTAATAACAAAATTCGCACACAAAACATCGACCATGACACCACTTTTTTGCAATAGTACCAGATTATTTGTCCGAAATTGCTAATGTCCCCAATAACGTACTGAGTACTCCCTAACTCACCTAAAAAAATCAATTTCTAGTTTAAATATTGCCTTTAACAAAACTAAACGATGGCAGTAATTTGAAAAGACCTCTTCTTAAAATTAAATATTTTATTATTTTAAAGACAAACTCAAGACAACCTCAATAAAACCCATTTTTCGAATATCCACTGATCAGTGAAGATGTTGTTTCCAATCGTAACCATGACAACTGTCTTATGACCAGATTGGTATAGAGAGTTTCTCTTTGTCAAATTTAAAAAATACAGTTTCAAAATGAAATTGATGAAAATCGAAAATATATATAATTTTATAAATTTGATTTCTATGGTTTACATTTAATAAAATATTCGGAATCTAATTATCTATTCAAGTAAGAATTTTCCCTATAACGAATTTGTGGGACATGCAATGTAACACCACTTGTAAAGTTTGATAAGCGTTGTTGTGCATCATTTTGGTGCATTAGTTGTCATCAATTTCGTCAAATTCTAGATGAATTTTTTAAAATTTGATTGCCGATTAATGTGTTTGAAGAAGTAATACACTATGAAGGTTAGTTTCAAGCAACTGACGAGTGAAATCTTGTAGATAGAAGATTTTGAAACTGCGTCCTAAGTTCGGTGTAAAACGGCACTTGACTTGTAAAGGGCCATCGCATGACATATACCAGGATCAATATTGGTTTTAAAAGTGTCCAAAAACTATGCTAGTCACTAACAATAAAACAATTTAACAAATCGAAGTGAACGACAAGTTTAAATTTTGCGATGTCAGTTCGATATTAGACCTAAACAAGTTTTGAAATTATTTATTTTGCAAGCCTTGATTGACAGATGGCCTTGTACTACGATTTTTGACGTTTTTCTCTCTTTTTCAAACTTTTAGCGTGTTTTCTCGTTGGCCGAGAAGTGGCATGGGACCGGCCCGGTGATTTTCTGCTGGCAGAAACCACAGGGCAACTGTATTGCCTCTTCCGGGTAAGTACATGGTGATTTGAGCGTATTTTATTTGACACTCATGTGAACTCCTAATGCGCATTTAGATTTAGATTTAGATGAGGTAATCGCCGCGCCGTAGCATTCTGGCGATATGTTTGAAAAATTTGAAGCTGAT
>JAUJYS010002592.1:0-14481 GCA_033995665.1 Melogona broelemanni | reverse complement strand
GAGGGATGCAGCTGGAATAGCCAGACTGCAGGATCCACCCCTAAGCTCTGGACTCCCTAATGGAAGCTCAGGGGTGAAGCCAGTACCCCAGACTAACGAATAAACGAAAGCTTGCGCCGGGAATCGAACCCGGGACCGTCGGCTTCGTAGGATGTTACCATACCCACTGAGCCATCGGTACGTACATTATCTTCCTGACAACAAAATTATTCCTCGTTTCACACGCACAGTGATACAAATTTTACCTAACCAACTACTGGAACTACTCTAACCGACGTACCTAACCTACCTCCCGACGGCACAACTTTTTTTTTTTACATATTTGACGCTTATTGTACTTGGTATTTCGCGTGCATGACCTGGCCCCCGCAATACGCGCCCTCCTGTGAGGTTAGCTCAAAAATTCGCAGTAATAGGCTGAGCAATACTGACGTGCTACGCCCTGTTTCGACCATCCTTCCCCATTCCCCCTCCACGCGTTTACGTAAACGCCGCTGCCCGTAAATTATTGAGAAGCCGTAAGAGCTGTTTTCCTCCCCGCTCAAATCCTCAAAAGTGCTACGGGCGACGCCCGCCCACCTGATAGATTTTCTATTATAATGCCATATTCCTGTGACTCGAAATCCATCCACCCCCGCGAGCCGGGATCCACCTTTTATATTCGCACTTAAGGTGCGCAGAAAACCAATAGATTCTCTTTTATGACCGGGCTGACAAGTTGACATGTTTCTATTGGTTTTCTTTCAAAAATTTATTGGAGTACCAATTCCATCCAACGATTGATATTGTTTCCACTGGTTGTTTCCATCGATTGGTTATCATTTTATCGATTCCGCCATCGCGATCCTGGCGGCAATTCTTCGGATTTAGGCAAGAACCTGACAACGCATAGGTACGGGGTCCACGGCTTGACTTCTACTTCGAAAAAAAGTGTGTGCACGAATTTTTTTCGCTCCACAAATTTTGGAGGTTTCTCTCTGGAATTGAACCCTCGATCACGGTCATAGTAAGCGCACACGCTAACTAATATGCCAAAGCTGTAAGCTGTATGCAAAACTAACGAAGAATGGTTCCACGAGACAGACATACTGTTGTTTTGATTCAACATATAAACAAGAATAAAATAATCGACCGTCATTTATTGTAAAAATCTCTCGTCGACTGCGCGTGTTGGACCAAAACCACCAAATGGCATCTCTATGGAGTAAAACGGGCAAAAGATCTACAGTGTAATTGGTGCCTTAGTGGAACTTTCCGTTAGCATAATCAAACAAAAGGCGCCAGTCTGTTATGACTGATGCGAGAATTATTTCGCATAAAAGTTCTCCGCTATACAGTGATCGAGGCTGGCAAAACAATGAATTGGCGATTTATTTAACGGATGGGATTACCAAACCTTTAAGTGGGACATGCGGCAGTTTGCAGATAGGGCGCCCAACCAACTTGCTAAATCATCCTGACAGTGGCCAACAAATTCTGAATATGTAAAATAGGAGATAGGCTTTAAGGCAGTAAAAGTCGAAAACAATTGTACTGTGGAACGATCAAGATATATAAAAAAAACTATAACCCCCATTCAATGCGAAAGCTTTGAGAGTTTATTTTATGGACGGTCGACAGTTTCTATTCTAAAGGGAAATTGTAATGTCAATGTTGGGGAGGGGGTATCTGTTAGGAGAAGATGAATGGATCACATTAAAATGTTTAAGATTTATATTTCAATTCTTATTTCTCCACAGCTATACGTTCTTAGTAACAGTCTCACAGAGTCTCAAATTAAAAAACGTTCACTTAGGAGCTGTTGTAGTACAAATATTAACGTAGAATTAACGTTAATAAGAGTCTCAAATATAGAACCTAAGGCGGATATCTCATCTTTGTTTTTAGCTGCTTCTTTGACCCCCACCCCCTGTCGAAGGCTCTTATGGTCTGCTTTTGTAATTTACCCAACAGTTACTATAGACCCAGGACAATTGACAATTGAGGTAGACATATGACCTTTCGGGTTGCTTGCTGCAACATACTGTATGTAGACCAACGAAAAAGTAACTTTCTGGACCAAAACGCCATTTGTTGAGGCCGGACACGTCTAGGCAAATTAAATCCAAAAACGGGGGTGCCCTCCTGCTTGACTTGTTATTGGATTATCGTCCATCACCTACGCACAAATATGCTTGCGCCGCGCCGCATCCTAAATACGTGTACACTGTAGGACTTCGTAGGCTGCAGTTTTGCTAAAGGAAGCGAGCTTACGCCAACACCGGCCACATCCATTCCACTATGGCCTCTGTGCGTGGCAGTTATTGACGTCTTCCGTTGGCGCGTTGACACAGAATCCTTATAATAATTATTATTTTATTTTTATTTTTTCATTTATTTTATTATTATTAATTTTTTATTATTATTTCGTGTATTATATTTTTTTTCACCATAGCCAATTAATAATATTAATATTAAATAGTTACTGTTAGAAATTGCAATGCTTGAGAGGCACATTTTCGCCAGTACCTCGTGATCGACTAAACGAGAACCCACGCCGGGAATCGAACCAGGGACCGTCGCCCCACAGTCGGTCGCAATACCAACTGAGCTTCGAGGAGTCGTAATTCCCACCGAATTGCAATTGGTTCAAATTTAAAAATAATAATTTCAAAAAGAATTGTGAAATCTAAAGGTTTCATATAACATTATACAACAGTCAGTTGTATTCACTTCAAACTGTGGCGACTCATATTTAGCCATAACTAATTTTTGAATTTCATGTCATATTTGACGACTCGCAAACAACTTTTTTTCGTATTATAAAATCGCATAACCACTATACTACAAACTCAATTTTATCATTGTCATTGCTGAAAGTTAGGATGGCAATTTTTTACTTTTTTCCATTCAATTTAATATTCACGATCTGTCATCGCCCGGGAGCTTGCTTGTCACGTCATTAAGGCCGGGTCTCAAGAACATCTAACCGCCCTCTTAACTGAATTGCTACGTGTTTGTATAAAAAGGTTTTTTGCTCATGAACCAAGCGATATTGGCCATTACCGAATTGCGGGGCCGAAATATTTTTGAGCGCGACCGCCAAAACTGGGAACGCCAGTTATTTTAGGATTGCGCGGCGCCATCGGCGGGCCAGCGGGCTACTCGCGGCTAATTCCAAACATTTTTCCACCGTAAATATGTATTTTTCATTCGCCGTTTACCCCACGCAGCAAGTGGGCAATTTTCAATTACGAGAAGCGTTTGCTTGGTGGTGTGGGTGGGCTGTTTACATGAGTAGAGATTGTGGCCGCATACGGGCGATGGAGTGGGGAAGGGAAGAGGTATGGGGTGGTGGTGGTGGTGGGGGAGAATGCGTAATTGACATCCCACACAGTGATGGAGATCTTAGGAGTGGCGTAGATGGGTTGTTGGTATGAGTAAACCTAGCTCGAGGCTCATTCGGTGAATATTGCATGTACATGTATACGCAAAATGTTGCTTTTATAATTAGCTACCGGATTTTCATGTGGTAAAATTAGGTTAAATTCGACATGCTCTTAGATATACAATGCATAAAAATAATGTATTATTTATGATTGCCAATATTTAAATTAATAATGTTATCACGTTAAAACGACATTATGATCTATGATAAGAATGTGTTTTATATTAACCTCGTTGATTATATTTTACATTATTAAATGTTGACAGCTTGACCGAATACTTTCATGGAAGAAAAGAAAAAATACAATATAAGAGTTATACAGTATTTGTGTAACATCGGTACGTGGAAGGTGTCGCTTTCCAATGTTAACCATCACGTCACCACGACAAAAAGGTAGAGAACTACTTTACATTGTAATATTTCGAGAGAAAGAACCGCATTAAATAACAAAAACTTTAAAATCCGGCCAAGCCATAAGTGGTTTTTGTTCCACAACGATGTTGAGAACATTTGTGCGGTTTGCATTTGAGGAGCTGAATGTCCTGTTTCTGAGAAAGTCCAAATTGGATTTGTCAGAAATTGAAATTACCGATCTAAGCAGCGCGATATATGGCCCGACCTCTATAGCGCAAGTCACGCAAGGTAGGATCCATTATTCGTTACACAAAAAATCAAAAACAACTCAATTATTCCATGAAAACGCTGCATTAATTTTAAAAAAAAATAGTGAATTTATAGGAAGAAGTTTTTAACTTCCAGATATTGCCCAGATAAAATACAATAATTAAATGTCATTTTTGGATATTTGACGCGCTCAATTTAATTTATATAATTTTACCTTTTATAATTTTAATTAGGGTGTAAATCAGGCATAAGCAGGCGAAACCCAAATCACTCAATAATTGGTTGTGACACTTTAAAGTGCCGTTTCAAATATTTCTAAATAATTTTACACTAAAAAAACAGTCTTTACGCAATAATTAATTAATTAAAAATTTATATTTAAAATAAAAGTATGTGTGACTCTTGGAATTTCAAAATATTTCTAAATAAAATTAATCTTTAAGTAATAATTTAAACCATCGAAGGAGGAGATTTTCAGGAAATAATTTATCTAAAGGAATCTATACTCTATGTAATAAATAAATTATTCGAAAGAAGAAATGTTTAAGAATTAATTAATTTGTTGGAATGAATCTTTAAGGATTAATTAATCAGAAAATTACAACTTTCGTAGAAAAAATTAGAATTTCAATTTTTTATACGAAAAATTAACCAAAAATTGGAATTTCATCTGTAATGCTTAGCTGTAATCGATTTTCTCGTATGTAACACTCACAAGGAACTATCACATGGAAGGGATATATTTTACATGTGCTCGCTTTAAGGGTTTCCTATCCTTTGACGAGACTACAGTAGCAAAAACGCCATCTACCGCGAATGATAGTCGAGTGGGGAGGGGGCCCCGTCGTCCGCTCGCTGGGTGCGCGACCTAGCTGCCGGATATTACACGACTAGAGCAACGCGCTATCGACGAAAGACGAACAATATTGAAACGTGTTTTATTTGGATGCATTCGAAATCTGACTTGGACCGATTTATTCCTCCCGCTTTCTTTCCTCTGTCTCGATCTCGCCGTAACCCCACGTCTCTCACACATCTTTTCTAGTTTTATTCGCCCTCACCCTCTGCTACGCCCTCCCCTATATACATGTGTGCCGACAAATGCTTCGAGCCACGCGGGCTGGCGGTTTTGCATATCGAATGCTTTCAAGCAGTTTGTTTATTTATTGAAGAAGGCGCGCACAAAGGGCGCCCGTTGCATTTGTATTAGTGGCACGCCGCCAGCGCCCCTGGCGGTCCCGTTCGCCAATACCAGCTAACGCCGGTACTGCGTGCAAATGGAATATTATATACATATTTTTGTTTTGTGCTTAAAGACGATGTTCGTGTTCGTGTGCTATTGACGTGATGGCCTATATACGGTGTTATGAATACACACGTCTTACTGGTATGTCGATAAGTCGAGGGTCTTTTTTATTTTTCAACCGAGCTGAGAAAAGAAAAAAAATGACGCTTGCACCAAAAAATAAATCGATCGCAGCATGCAAATTACTCCGACTGCATTTGAATACGATAACATCAACGGAAATTTAAAAATGTATAGTTTTTATCGACTACATCTCAATTTCGTAAAAAATGCAAAGTTGTATTTAATTTAAATTCTCTCTTTACAGTATTAATCAAATCTTTAACTGTATTCGCATGTCATCGCTTCTTTTATAAATTTTTTTCTCGAAAATATCACGCTAAAAATAAGTTCAACAGTAACGGTAAAATTAAACAACCACTGTCAGCCCCGCTACAGCTGCGCGTCCCGTCCCGCCTACAGTACATCTGCTGCGCCCGAAAGCTGGCAACCACCACGTACGCTACATCGGGAAACGTGTAATGCGGGAAAACCTGCCTACCATTCCATAAGGCTAAAGTATTGTTTCGTTTACACTTTGGTTATACTGGCGCAAAACGTCGGGAAACGAATATATGCGCAATTACCGCAATCTTATGAATTTCGCGCGAGTTTCCTTGAGTACACTCGCAAAAAGCTAATGACCTACGATTATTTATCTACATTTGCATCCTTATGACCCAGCAACAAAAACAACCAATAACAAAAATTAAAGCAGGTTAGCCGAAAAACGTCTGATCTCATTCGGTCAACATGCTTAAATTACTATAAAATAAATAATTGAAAGAAATAAATGACTCCTTAAATCTCATAATGCCATTATGCCACCACGCGGCAATTACCCGTTTAAATATAAATCTAAAGCCCAGCTATCTAAAAAAAAATTGTAACAATTACTTTGTATATTCACTGCGGTGATTAACTCTGCAAAAGACTCTGTACCCCTCTAATCGCTTGAGCAATTCGAAGGGCACATATTCACCAGTATATCGGGATTAAATAACGAAAACCCCATCCGGGAATCGAACCCGAGATCGCCTAACACAAAACGAATTCTCTACCATTAAACTTACAGCGGCTGCGCGAGTCCCCACGATCAGTAATGCCGGACCATTTTTTATCAAATTTTTTCCAATACCGAAAAAAAGTCGAGCCTCTCCAATGCCGCCTATATATCCCCTCTACAGCCCAGGGAGCACGTCTCATCATCGAATCCATGCAAAGCGTTGCAATAACAACTGCGAAATCGCTGGGATTAGATCGGGGGGGGGGGTCGGGCGAAGATAGATATTGTCGGAGGTTTTGTGAGGGAGTGGGGGTACTAGTACTCCGCGTTGGCGGTGCGAGTTTGCTTCTATTGGCCTTTCTGTGTCTCCCTCGAGCGCGGCGCTACCGTTGCCGCGCCACGGCGAAATAGGTCGCCGACGGAGAAAAGGTCATCGTGCATTCGGCTTAATGGCTCTACTCGTCCCGAATATACCAAGATGAGGTCGCCCCGTGCCTTAGTACAGCGAAACGGAGGGAGAGGAGAGGAAAGGGGGAAGGAAGGGATACATGCCCGGTTTCACCGAGATTTCGCGGGAATGGATTCGGGTAAATCCACCCGACCAAAGCTGACGGCATGCAGAGCCAAACAAAGGTCTACCAAATTAAGCTGCGGCAACAAAAAAATATATAAATTAATATAATCGTTGCCTGCGCACGTACAGCTCATTATGTCACGTTATCGGGAGCTATTTTCAACGTTTCTACTAGTGAAATGAGTATAAAAGAAAATGACGCGTCAAAGTCACTAACACTGTTGCATGTTACACAAAATTTGTATGTTTACACAAAATTGAATGTACAAAGGCAAAAATACATGTAATCTAATGTTGTATGTTCGGAAAATTTGGATATTCGTCGAGTTTAACTCTCTTCATTGTATTATTATTACTTTTAAATAACAATAATAGCAACAATTATAAATTATTGCAATAGTTCTAACAATTATAAATTTTATAAATTGTTAATAAATAATTCAAAAATATTAGTCAACAATTAATTTTAATTCATTATTAATATTTCATTTTTAAGTTATAAACAATAATTAATATTAAATTATTACTAATTATAGTGGTTAAATTAGAATATTTTGTTTTACTATGGAAGAGGTTCGAATTCATTACAATACACGATTATTTTTATTGTATAAATATAGTTGCAACATCAACAGAAATAAAGAGTTGCTCGATTAAGAACCAAATTATTGTATCGAAACACTATCAGCAGATCATAGTTTGGATATTCCTCGAGACAGCGCACTAACAATACCCGCTTTTAAAGACGCCCTATTAAAACCCTCACTACACTATCCGAGCTCTACTCTTAGAACTCTTTTATTACAATCACACGTTAATGTCAACGTCTGAACAGAATGGATGGTGCGACCGCCGGTGAACATTAACTTTCATTGGCATCACCTCTCGACTCTTTCAATTCGTTGAAATTTAGAATAGTGGTGTAATGTTCCCGTGTCTAGTCGACTTGCGAAGTCAGCGCCACGGAACGGGGGTGCAACAGGGCATGGTCGATATTAGTATGCGTGCGTATAGATTTCGGCATGACTAGCCAGCCAATCACTTGTTTACGGGCTTTTGATGCCACATTAAAACTGTGCGTGCTAACACTGCTCTAACGCCGTGACGTATATATTAGCCGCGGCGCGTATGGCGTGTTGTATTAGTATTGTTGACAGAACAGCGCCCACTGAATCTGATAGGAGTAGAGAAACTGATTTCGTGAAACTGCTCAAGTCTCCAAAGGTTTTATTTTTGCGATAGGAATTGTTTTGTGTAGGAAACTGTTTCTTGGTGACATTTAAGAATTGTCGTTTGTTAAACTGCTAGTAGTGGGATAATAAAATTGGACGAATTTTAATAAATTTATATTACATTTTAGATCGCGTTTGGATTATTCCAGAGAACACAAATGGAGCAAGATAGTCTTTCAGTTGCCATGCTGTTGCCAAGCCCGATTTTTTTTTATTTTAGTCGAAATTCAGAGAATTGACTATCAACCGATTTTCTGCTGATATCACTTGTTCTCAAGTAATACCAGAGACAAAATGAGTCCACTGACAGAAGATTAAATTTCAAACGTTCCAAAATCAAAAATGCGATATATCCAGAATATGACAGCCACAAAACTGATGGTTGTAAAAACATTGGTGCCGCAAAGTATGGCGTATTGTTCAAATATCGTAGATTTGGCATTTTGCGTCATTTTGAGGCATTCGACTTGAAAATAGCAAGTATTTTCCGCCTGTTTATTTAAAAACAAGGTCCACCAATAATTGGTTTCCAATTCATTTTAAACGACAGATGTACACCGTATACATCATTCCACTGTGAGTTGCGTTTTCCCAACCGTCAATTTATATTGTCAACGCACATGCCCCTTGAAAATAATCCGACTAGTACAATCGATAGATTTCTCGTCTTTAACGCCCTCCATTCGGTGATTTTTACTTCAACTCGTATTTTGGATCACATACGCATTCATTCCTCGAATGACAACAAACGCCGAATTATCAATATGGTTATCACCCAATTCATTCGTAGATACAGTTAACATCGACGAAAATTCTAAACCAATACGAGCTCCAACATAACTCCAATCAATGCAGTCAGTTGGCATCAGCAATTTCTCCGTTCAATAAACCCATTTCCATTTCTTGACAGATACGGGCGCAAGTTTAGACAGCCCCAAAATATTTTTACAACGCGATCGAAAAAGCAAATAAAGAATTAATAAAATCACGACACCCAACATGATCGAAATCTTACCTTCTAAACAGTCGTCTGGCACAAGAAAATTTAACAAAATTTAAAAAACAAAGGATGATATACCAAAAAAAAAAATCTCACTTGGATTGGCTATAGGTCCGTCAGTCCCCGAAACGGGATTGGTCCATCCCGACGGTCGGCGTACATTCTATCGCGACACATGTTTTAGCGCGCGGGCGCAAGAGAGGTCAACGTGTCGGGACCACACCAAAGCCTGGAACTAACTGAAAGCACAACGATAAGAGATTTTTCTTTCCGAACGCGCGGGCGCGCGAGCGACAAACGGGCGAGGTAATCAAATCGCGATCGGACAAGCGCGCACCATCACCGTCATGAGCGCGAGACCCCGCGCCACCGACCGAGACAATGCCGCGTGACGATGCTCGTTCGGACCGCACGTCATAGCGTCAAAAACGCCGTACCAGAAAGGAGAGAAACGCGAGATTGTTAGTGATGCTGCAGTCGCCGAGATCAACGATCCGCACTATGGGAGACTGGAGAAGAAAAATCTCTAGCGGAAAGGAGCGGCGGTGGAGCGGGTGAGGAGCGCTGGCGAGCTAGGCTAGAGCGCTCGGGTACATCTCTCGGCATCTTGGAGCGCGAGCCGGTGGTTGGGAGGATAGGGGGGAGGTCTCGGTAGTCTAGTGGCAACGTTCTCGCCTTCTATTCCCGTGATCGCGTTTCGATCCCAGCTGATGTAAGTAACGGAGATGTGAAGATGTGATGTAAGTAAGCTGATGTATCGCAATGGAAGTAAAGCCGTGGGACCCGTGCCTGTACGATGTCAGGTACACGTTAAAGATCCCTATCTAGGTCAGAAGCTTAGACTAGGCCAAATTACCAGGTCGCCCCCTGTGGCGGCGTGTGTCCCATGATGACGGTCTGCCGAAAACAAAAAATAAAAATAAAAGGGGGGATGGGGGTTCGTGGAGTTTGCTGCCACCTGCGGAAATTGCCACCATTGAGGATGCGTTGAATACTGCGAGTCGCGTCAAAGCGTGTGGTGCCCTCTGGCATTCAAAATCTCAACTCACAAATTAAAAATGTGACTTACATGTATATCACGGTGTTTTAACCCCGTCATTTATACCCCTACCATATACAAACAAATATTACGTAGGAGCCGCTTGAGAAACATAGATAGAGGATGTGTAACCTAGACCATTTAGGGAATAATACGGCAACATTAACTCGTAGGATATGGATTTAAAAAAATGAAAACATAAGCACGGGGTAATCTTATAATGCAATTTACTGAGATGTTATATGTAAATTGAACGTGGATTGTCGACAAAATAAATACATAAACAAAGATACATACAAAACGCCTACCTTTCCTAACCCCCTATTAATTAAAGATATATATACACGTGAAGACAGTTTGATGAAGTTATGGAACGCTTTTGCGAAAAACGTTCGTTTAGGATTGACTTGTTTAAATGTTTCGCGTCCCAATACGTCGTCAAACTGTCGTCACGTATGTATGTATCTTTGTGTATGTATATATTTTGTCGACAATTCAAGTTCAATTTACATATAACATCTCAGTAAATTGCATTATAAGATTACCCCGTGCTTATGTTTTAATTTTTCCATCTACCCCCTATCTACCCAGGAAGACAACATTAAAAAATTAGCATTACGCTGTTCTCTTCGACACATCTACTCTGCTAGTTGACATTTGATTTTAATTTTATGAGTTTTAGCAAAGATTTTGATTTTAAATTTCAAAAACATCCAATATTTAACAATAACTTCGATTAAAATTCTGAATTGCAATCTACATTTGAAATTCTGAAAATATTTTATTTCCAACACTTTTGCAGATTATACTAACGAGAAGAATAAAACTTAATAATTTTGTAAACAAATTTAATTTGGAAGCTTGTCATATCTCACGAGCCACATTTAAAAAAAACTATTATCTGTATTCCTTTATTCCTCGAGCCCAAAATATAAATGAAACTTATTTATCAAATCGACGAATAAACGAGAGCCTCTACCGGGAATCGAACCCGGGACCGTCCGCACCGTAGTCGGAAGCATTACCGACTGGACTAAACGGCCGTATAATTATGATTACTAAATGAAATTATAAAATGGAAAATTATGATTACTAATGGAATACAGGTATATACAATATAGCACAACAGGAAAAATACGGGAATACCAGCATCCTACCATTTAAATCGCACACTAATTACAAAAAATAAACAGATAGCGTTTAGGAAATCTACAAAAATATCTGAAAAAGTCTAGAAGAAATCACAAAAAAAGATATCCTGTCTAGAAACGTGCGCAAGATAAATACTTAATAGGAAAAGGTTAGGCGAAAATCTGCTGCATACATAGATACGAGCGTAGGTGTGTGCTCGCTCTCATTTTAAAAGATCCCCTCCATGGACATGATAAATATAAATGCAAACAAAAATTCGCGGCTTCCGGTATTTAATGCATTTCGTAAACTACATTTCATATATCCCAGAGTACACCCGTAGAATGCTAATGGCCTAGGTCGAATTGATTCTCTGGCTACATTTGCATCCATTACTAGCTATCGCCCAGCAACAAAATTTAGTCAAATTGTCTCATCAATGAATATGTTATGAAACATATATTTTTTTTTATTACAGCCGAAATCACCAATCGCTATATTCTTAACGCTCTATGATGCAAGAAACCATTTTTAGATTATTGCCGTTGTACAAATGCCACAAGCATTCCAAACAAATTATACATTTACAGTGAATAAATATTTTCGACAACTATGTCATCACCGTGGTTTTCAATTCTTACGTGTATTTATTGTTATTCGGTAATTAAATAAAAGTTTGGCATTAAGGGTTGTTTTAAGATTCTGGGCAAACTTTATAGATAATGGAATCAAACATGCAAGTAAGTTTTTAGAAGGTTTTGATAAACACGATCGATTTTTAATTCGGAAGTGTGTATCTTCCTAAGTCTGAGAATTTTCAAACACAGCTAACAAATGGCGTTAGTCCAGTTATGCTAAACGGATTACTACGGTACTATCGATAGTTTAAAAAAGCACTAACGATAGTACGGGCTACTGTAATTACAACGAATCAACTGATTTTCTGGAATGTCAGCGCTGAGCAATCAAGGTGCATGGTCTCGCGAGGATATTGTTTCAACGTCAGAAGGTTTGTGTTGATAGAGCGACTTCCATTGTTTTGACGTAGCATCGCCGTGATTTTATCGCCGGTCTATATATTGGCGTCTGTCAAAAACATCTCGGACGCGTTCTCAATATTCGCGTGTTAGAAAATGCATGCTCCTCTCGCCATGGCGTGTTTTATGGTATTATTATTTTTATTGCAATCAGCAGATGATAACAAAATAATTTTTAATGTAATGATTTGGGAATCGATCAATTGCGCGAGAATTATGACTTTCCATATTTTGGGATTAGTTGTACCCATTCGACACCGTATTTTCAGGTCGCTCATGTCTTGAACGTGTAACTTAGCCGTTATTTTTTACCACAATTGAATAGAATTCAGGTTGAATGTAATTGAACGACAAATATTGAGCGGAGAGAGTATTAGTTATTTTCGAACGCCATTGAAGACAATGCAGGTCGAATGCAGAATGTCGAAATGTCGAATGAAGGGTAAAATAGAGTGCCCTCTAGTGACGCCATGTTGGAATTTGCCGTCGTTTTATGATTATGATCGAGCATTTCTCTGGTCAATTGCGTTAATAAATTTATGGTTACTATACTCGTGAGCGTCGGGTGGAGAGTTCGCAACAGAATAAATTAAATTTCGTTGAGTGGTTTCTTCCCCCCTCTAGAAAGAAGCTCACGTACATAGTTTGCGGAGTATGCGCTCGTACATCATATACGATCGCTGAAAGGAAAGGTAAAACCGGCGTAGGGAAGATACCTATTGTGTTGTCGATATAACCCGAACGGATTTCGTCCTCTAAAAAATGCTAACCAGAACCCAGCATAAAAGGATTTATTTTTTTAGTGCGCGTTCAAATTTGGGACAGCTCGTACCTCTTTCGACTACAGAAACATCATTTGTGTAAGCCTGGAGGGTTCTACGTCTGATTGAAATATCGCCGAGCGATGCGAACAAGTGTCGCTGACAATATAGTAAGCAATATGATAGGACAGTCGATCAGCGTATGCCTCACACATTATCGCTAAGGTTGAAATCGATATAAAATACTGTTTCATTTTTTTTTTAAACCTAAAATATCGATTGAATAGGCTAATTCAGTCTTTACTCAAGAAATCGTAACAAAAACGAATGCTGTATTTCTGAAAGCTTAAGTTTTCTCGTACGCACTATGTGCATAGCGTAAGATGGCAGAATTTGACGGAGAAAAGTGTGTTCGAATACCGCTACCAATTTCATAAAAGCAGTATCAAGCAAGTCCGGCAATTAGCAATCGAATGCAACTTTTTAATTAAAAAATAATCGAAAAATTTCAAAGAGCATTCGATAGTCACAGAGACCAAAAGGTTGCCACAGAGGACTAGATATTGAACAAAAATAAAGGATTCGATGTAAAAATTAACTTATAAATAATTGCAGCTGTAATACGTAGTCAAATATCTGATAAATTGAAACATTTGTCTTGGAAATTACAACTGTATGCATTTTGATATGAGTGAATTAATAAAACTATATTTCCGCTTAAACCAAGCAGAATTTTCTATTCTGAGAACGCGTTATTTTCCGCCCAACTGGTGACTTACAACGTAAGACAAAATATAAAGTTTACGGTGTAATACATAATGTATATAAAACCATCAAGTTTGTAAACAACTCACTCGAATGCATAATTTCCGACTCGTCCTGCATCGTCGGACTACGAGTTTGTCATTTTCATAGCGTCGGCAATAAAATGGCTGTGATCGCCTCCAACCCAGGGTGATAAAAATTACATTCGCAGATTCTAAGCTATCTGAAACCGCTCTTAGAAGCATTAATAATTAATGCAACACCTACTTTAGCGGATGTTCTAAAACGGATGCGATATGCTTTGGTCGGATTGCTTGCGTACTGCTCAGTTCAACGCTTGTTAACATGTTACATGTGCGATCGCGATTGGTGTTGTACAGGATGCGCGTAAAAAAATGCTCGTTAGTTTTTCAATTTCACTTATAACAGCAGTTATGTTGGCGTCGATCGTGAAGAGGCGATGGCATCGCAGCTTATAAAAGAGTTCGGCTAAGTTACACGTTCAAGACATGAGCGACCTGAAAATACGGTGTCGAGTGG